>JAUZNK010010337.1:0-41111 GCA_035046665.1 Euphysa ruthae
GTTTTGGGTTGTTCTTAAAACATACCTTGGTATGATGGAAGAGTTGGAGGAATATGGTGCTATCTCTCTCATGGAAAGTCTAGCGAATAAATCATAGTATTTTTGTTTTATTAATATTTTAAACATTTATTTCATTTGTCTAACAACAATATTTCTGACGTAGTGAAAACCACCTATGATTCATGGGAGTGAGCTATGAGCCATTAGAAGGTTCAATTAAACGAATTTTTACAATGGCCTATCTGAATAGGTTTTTCAAATATATATGTAATCAACCAACAGCCATGAAAATTCACCATCCAGCTCTACCCCTTGAATATAACTTTTTATAATTTATTTATAATAAATATTAGTTAAATCCACAGACAGCTATCTATCTTCGCTTTACAAAAAAACAAATTTGCTTACAGCGCACGTTTTATATTTTAACAACTTGAAGTGGGATTTAATTTATATCTAATTTAAATTGCTCTGTTTTTTTTTTTCCAGATTATTTTATGTGAAAAGATATTTTATGGCAATTGTCGTAATTGACATTATTTCTACAAAACAGATATTTAAATTGTGAATGTTGTCTGTATACGTTACTCTTCTTTCCGAATTTTAGGGACTATTACTTATGTTTAGTTTTTTCTCATGCCTTTATAGTAAAATATTTCGAAATAAATAGAATTTTTTTTGATCGCCTTAACATCATAAAATTCGGATACAAAAATTTTCGAGTATTAAAAACGTATTTCTGTCAAGTTATAATTCCTCGAGAAAACGACAAGGCTAACTAACCAGCGTGTTGAAAGTGGTGTGTGAAATATAAAGTTTAAATGTCATGCAGGATATTCTATTGTAAAGCAATTACTTGTATCATGTGAAGGTGTGATGCGAATTATTTCTATCAATTTAAACATAATAAGCAGTTGGAAAAAGGTGTTTTTTTTATACTGTTGTTATTGGTACCCCTTTTGTACACACGTGAAGGAAAAAGTCATTGAGGTACGGCCAGCCTTACATTCACTAACGTGGTTTTACACGCGTTTCTATACGAGCTTTCAAGCCTGCTACTAAGATTTTTTGTGAGTATGTCCTACATCGTTTTATTATTAAACGTGTTACATTTTAGATGATAAATAAAATTTAGACGAATAGCCATTCCAAAATAGTTTTGAAGACTGCCAATTGTGACATTTGCCGAGTGACCACGGACTCCTATGCCCTATATGTTTATTTTTTTTAGATTAGGTAGTCTTATAACAACACGCTTCTGAAAATGGCCGACAAGTTATATAGTATTGATACCTCAATATCTGAATACGTGTTTTTGACTTTAATAAAGCTGTTATTATCGCCGTCTTCTAACACTCCCTTTGAATGATTCGCCTTGCTTCAATAAACGCCCTCCTAAAGTCACACAATTAATAGACACCCCATTTTTCCAAGCAGAAACATTAAAAACAAAGGATAACCTCGTTTTTGTTTGTTATTTCATATGTGGCAGAAAGATAACATGATTAAGGACTTTCAAACTCAAGAATTTGTTCTCTAATTAGGCTTGCTATTTTTTATTTACTTTATCAAAGTCTAGCATTGGGAAGGTTTTGTCTGCGTATTTGTCATTATGTATGTTTATACTGTATAGAAGATACTGTATAGAAAATAGAATTTTATTCGCAGAATAAAACCTATTTGACCACCAAAGAACTTTATCAAATGGTATTTGACATGTCGATTTTCTGCTTTGCTGATTAAGCCAAAATCCTTGAAGCTATAATTTTGCGAATTGAGTACATAGAAGTGCATGAAATCAGTATATGCATTCTCTATATTTATTAAAATAGTAAAATGTTTATAACTATATGAGAAAAATAATACCTTTCCGATTTCACTCTCTTAAAATTTATTTGTATTGCTGCTAGAGCTTTCACGTTCGGATGTTTTGAATTTCTCTAAAGTTTTTTTGTGAGTGTATATCTGGTAGCATTTTCTATGATATCCAAACTTTTCGACATCAGTTAAGAAGTTGTAAAAGCGATAAATGGTCTTCTCTAATGGCAGAGACGACTGAAACGCGCTGAAAAATACAGTGAGATAAATATATTAGCGATATCACAAAAATATGGTGGACGTATTGGACTCTTCTGAACTCAAAAAAAAAACTCTATACAGTATGGTAATTACCAAAAGATATGCGCTTAGAAATAAAGACAAATAACCATGCACACTAGCCTCAAAAATAAATCTAAATGAGAACGTTTAGCGTATCAGAATATTAGTTTTATTTCAGTTTCCAAATAAAAATTTCCGTTAATTCTTACAAATAAAACCTTAATAAAATAATTACCTGCCAAAACTGCTGAGAAATTTTTGTCACTTCTCCGTTCCCAGTGGTATGGTGTATGATACATACTCGTGTTGTATTGGTTTTACGTCTCTTTTTTTCTTTTCATTTTAGGGCTATCAAGCATTTCCATTAATTTTATTTCTAAAATCAATCGTTGATGTTATACAAATTATAATCAATAACTAAATGTTCTTGCAACCAAAATCCCTATTCCTGATATTTGAGTCTGCAAATCAAACTTTAAATTCTGGTTTGTAAAATACACAAGTGAAATGTAATGAATTACTTTTAATTTACAATATATACAGTTGTATACCACCTTTTAAAGTAACTTCCAATTGCTTTTTTTTTCATGTGTATTCACTTTTAATGGCATGGCATAGTGAAAATGTGATTTAATGTATATTATGGAAATAATTGCAAAATATAGATTATGGAAATAATGGCAAATTGTCATTTTTATTTTTCTAAATCTTTTTAGTAAAAAGTTTAAATAAAACACTTTTTCTTTTTTTTTTTGAAAATAAGCAAAAAAAAAAGGATAAAAATGGTCACATTTCATGGTTCTGGTCATTAAATTAGCTTCCTGAAAATATTTTTATGTGGAAAAGAGACACAAGATATAAGATATACACAATTGGTTGTATTTGATTATTATTTCTTGAATTGGGACAAAAACAACATAAAAATAAGTTTTGAAAAACTTTATGAAGGATTTTATTGATTTTTAGCAAAAAAAAAACGAATTTCTTGGTCCTGAAAATGAACATAAATATTTTTTTAAATCTAAGTAAGTATTTTTAAGTAAGTATTTATTCTGCCACAAACAAATGTACATTAGCTATGAAAATTACAAGACAACAGAAAACAAAAAACAATAAACATTAATTAAGATAAATTAAGAAATACATATGGTGGCAAGAATAGGCACAAAAATTGTCTGTAACAACAATATTTCCATTGTGGTCCCGTTATACATCAGACACAAAAACAGAATAAGACGAAACATGGTGATAAAAAAAATATATATTTAAATATTTATATAGGATTTTTACAGAATTATAATCTATTTATTAGGTCTGCGAATTATATCCAGAGAGGTAAAAAATTTCTTCTTGATGTTATGTTTAAATACGTTATAGTTTGTGATTGATTTTATTTCATTAGAAAGCCTGTTCCATATAGAGGGACCTTTTGATGACAGACAAATTTTTCCCATGGTAAATCTTCTCAAGGGTGTATCTAGCTTTAGATGGCTGTTGCGTAGCGGGATTTTTCTATTTTCAGAAATTTTAAAGATGTCAGACATGTAATTTAAGTTGGGTCTACTGCAGAATTTAAATGCATGTGCAGCAATACCCTGATTGATCTTCATATCAACAGGCAACCAATTTATGGCTCAATACTGCTCAGTACCAATATGGGCGCGACTATTCATATTTAAACAAAATCGTATAAATTTACTTTGTGCACTTTTCAGACAATTTTTAAGTGATTGGTTGAGGCCTAAATACCAGGCAGAACATGCATAGTCAAAATGAGGTTGAATAAGAGCATTGCACATAGCACGCTTTAAGGCTGGTGTTAAGAAAGATTGTTTTCTATATAAAAATCTAAGTTTGGAATTAATTTTATTAGTGACCCATTGTCTTTCCACTTAGGGTTTGATCTAATAAGCATCCTATGTATTTTACTGAGGTATGTTGTTTAATGGATGAGCCTTTATAAATTATATTCAAGGGATCTGCTTTTTTAGCTTTCATTTTAGAAGAAAAGAGGATACACTTGGTTTTTTCTTCTCCAAAGCGCACACTTTGTTATCGACAAACCACTCGCAAATTTCAGAATTTTTTCTTTTACATCCTTATGTTGGAAAATCAAGCAAGAGTCATCTGCGTAAAAAAGTAATTCACAGTCTACTGGTTGCGTCATGTCGTTCACATACAGCAGAAACAAAAGAGGTCCTAAAATTGACCCCTGAGGGAAACCACATTTCAATAATGCTTCACCAGAAAGTTCCTTATCAACTTTCACCCTAAATATTCTATTTGAGAGATAAGACTTGAACCAGAAAACTATATTCTCCGAAAAATGCATGTATTTCAGTTTTTCAAGCAAAATATTGAAATCTATTGTGACAAAGGCCTTTTGGAGATCTATAAGGATCATTCCAGTGTGACATCCCTTTTCAAAACCTTTTGTAATTTTGTCATGAAGATATGACAAACATGTATTTGTCGAAAAACCCTTTCGAAATCTGAAAATTTATTATGTTTTGTTTTCTTTTTCAACGAATTCTCTAGTTTGAACTTCAATTACTTTTTCAAAAATCTTAGATGCAATTAATTAAAACGATATGGGCCGTTAGTTTTTGGTTCTGTCTTACTCCCTTTTTTTGAATAACGGAACAATTTTAGCTAGTTTGCAATCATCTGGAAAAGTGGTAGTCCTGATAGAGAAATAGAAGCCCTAAAGAACATAGATAATATTTCATCAAACCCTGGTGACTTATTTAATTCTAAATCATTAATTATGTTTTTAACTACATCTTCAGTGACCCTTGAGAATTCAAATTCCTTCGAAATGTTCATTTGGCCATAAAAATTTAGGGTTGTTTGGCTGTTAAATATTTGATGCTTCTGGTAGGAGATTCGAAAGATTGGTTGAAAAATTTTTTAAAAGCATTAGCAATTTGAAGATGATCAAAAACAAACTTATTGCCTTGTTTTAAACAAAAATTGGATTGTGAAAATGGCTTTTTTGATTTTGTAACTCCTATATCTTTCAAAGTTTTCCAAAGATTTTAGGGTTTAACTATATTGTCATTAAGTTTATTCGTAAAAAAATCTCTTTTTTCTATTAATAGTTCCAAGAGTATCATTTTTAGCTCTGCTAAATAGTTCTTTGTCTGTTTTATAACTATTTTTTCTGCAATTTCTTTGCCAAACAACTTGAGAATTGTTTATTTTAATTGTTTTCATGGGTGCTATATCATCAATAGTTTTTTTATATATATTTTTGTTATTTATATATATTATAAAAATCGTCATTATTTTCTCATTCTGGTCTGTAAAATACACACAACGAAGAAACTTTTTTATATCCAACATAAAATTTTCGAAATTTCAGGCATACTAAAGTGTAGATAGTGACAGTTAAAATTTGCCCCAAACATATGCATGGTTTGCCCCTCTGGCTACTAGACTACTATAGTTAACCTACTATCTAGTGAAAAAGCAGAAAGTAAATATTCAGTGACAGAGATGAAAAATACCTTTATACAAAGTTCCACCATAAAATAAAAAACATCGATAATTCATTTGGAACGGTTCACAAAAACTGTAAAATTAAATTGCGGACAAAAATTGATTATAATACCAAAAAATATGGTTTTGTAGAAGATGAAGATAGAGATAAAGTTGCATGTGATATTAAAGTAGACATACTACCAGCCAATAACACTACTCAATCTTGTGTATCTCGTTTGAAAAGTAAACAGATGTATTTTCTTTGTAATGAAATTCGCCATTACGATTAAAAAAAATTTTAAAAAGCGATTAAAACACGTTTAGCAAATGTGATTAATTATATTTCTTTAATTTCAGTTATGTTTGTTTGAGAAGACCTGTACTTAAAACAACAATGTTACATATTAGAACCTTGAAAATTTTTCCTTTTAAAATAAACAAACTGAAATTTCGGTAAGATACATTCTTCTGGTTTTTTATCAGCGTTATGCTATTTTTCTGTAACGAAAAATTATTCTTAAATATTCAATTTGTTTAGGTGGATTATCACGCTGTTCAGATGAATGAGCTGAACTAAGAACCTCTGAAAGATTGGAGTGTTATAAGAAATATACGGAGCACAGATCTTCTCCTTTTTATAGCTGGAAGAACACACGATATTTATGCAGCTGATATATATTAATATCAGTGTTGTTACTAAAAAATTTGCAGTTAATTCAACTTCAATTATGGTTAAAGAATATAGTGAAATACATTTGTTGCTGAAATTATTTCGAAGGAGTTTTTAGCGAAGTTTGAGCGTCAAATACTGTACCAGAAGTCAGTATTCCTATTAAACAATTTTTTAAACGATTTGGAAACCATCTATATAGAAAAGTGTATAGAATCAGTTGTCTAAAACACTCGTGAATTGAAACGTAAATTTATTAAGCACTTTGGCGATAAAATTGTATATTACTCAGTTAGTCGTTACGTTATTGTTTATAACTAATTGCGAAATTTAATCCATGAGAATATTTTGTGGCGACATTTCAAGGCTCTGGTTTAAATGATACTGGTCTAGTTCAAATATTTGGGGTAATGGTGCGACAGAAGAAATAGAGAAAACCACGATTTAAGGTATATTCTTTACGACCCTGAAGACTTACAGGAACTTTTAAACAATAATGGTCCCATACCTGATATTTGCAATGCTGTCTATGCAATTATTACCACTTATGATAAATTGAACGAAAAAGGATACGCTGTTACTCCATCACACCTGTGTGCAACAAAAGTTTGGTCTTTAGCATCAGACTGGGAAACACTAATAACAAAATAAAAATCTGTTAAGAATTTGGTAGCTGCCATGAACATCTACAGACTAACTGGTAACAATGAAATGATAACGATGTTGCATTAACTTAACCACACGGTTTTAAATGTTGATATATTTCTACAAAACGATGACTGGGCTTCTATAACTAATCATCGCGGTAAAGCCACTCTAGAAAATAACGATGACGAAAGGAGAAATCTACTGGACGCGGATCAACTTATGACACAAATTTTACAATGTTCCTACGAATTTTATTAGGTATGTCACATAACTATAAATAAGCAAAATTAAGGTAATCAACTTATAACGCATTAAGATTATGTATATTTAAATTTATTAGTCTTTTCACGGCTGTGCTGTGCGATATTACGGAACTATAGAAATCTACAAAACGCGTAGGAAACCTAAGCAATGGCTTCAGCCTAGGGTTTCTTAGAATTTTGAGAATTTGAGCTCAGATGTTTGTTATTTTGTCCATTTTAACTATGAAAGGTTTTTTGAGATATATAGCCTTTTTAACATGCCTAACAGAATTGGAATGTGAACACTCGATCGAATTAAAATTCTCGTTCATGTCTGATAAAAATTTCATTGAATGCTTCATTTATTAAGTATTATTAGTTTCTATTACTTTCCTTTTAAAAGAACATGTTACATACGGTATAGTACTCACTGTATAGTTGAAGTTTTACTGGTTTTTCGAAGTTTCTTACCTGTGTCGGAGATTTCAGCCTGCCTAATAAGTTTCTTAAGGAGCCATTGAAAAAGTGGGTACCCCCAAAATTTATAAATTTTGACTCTCTCCCCTTTGTTCGCTTTAGTACGATTTTGAGATACCAAAGTTCTCTATTATACACGGAGTCCTTATTACAGAAGTCTTTAATGGGCAAAAAAAAACGTCAAGCGAATCTGGACAAATGAATCAGCGGTAAATACACGTGTTAAAACATCACACATTCATGCTGAAATGCGGGAAACGTTTGCTAAAAAAATCAAATAATCAACTTCAAGTGTGCACAGAGAGCTTGGAAATAACTTAAAATCTATGCATTGTAACCATGTAAAAGATTTGAAATTAAAAATAAAGGAATATTGCTTTGATCCGTTTGGAACTGGCAATGCAAAGGAGATTTCAATGGGCAAAGAACTTAATTCGATCATCATTGTTGGGTTAATCGGAGCAGATAAACTTGGTGAAGAAAAGTATCTCGAGTTTACCAATGAACGGCTTGTCAACGGATCTAAAGATTTTTTCGACCATATTCGCAAAAACATGATACCTATAGGGTTGAAAGTAAAACGGATCTAAAGATTTTTTCGACCATATTCGCAAAAACATGATACCTATAGGGTTGGAAATGCTTAACAAAATTTTCACAGCTCTCAAAGAAGATCGACAAGCATTTGTATTACTCCTAAGTAAAATTTTAGCCTTAAAGTATCATTTAAACATCCGATTACTTCCCTTCTATTGAGTATCGCTACACCAGATGGAACTTTTTTTTAAATTAACTTTAAATTCGAAGCACAAAGGAAATCGGTTTGATCACAATGTATTTTTAGGCACGCAGATTCCGGCATTTAAGAAACAACGCAATCGAAAGAAACGAAAACCATATTCTGAAAAGCAAGAAATCGATATCAACAATGACGAAAATGGAGATATCAATTAAGTCTTTTTAGGAGATAACTATGATTCCGATGATGATAGTGACAGTGGTGGTTCTGATTGATCACCATGAACTTAGTTTTTGTACATATTCAATAAGAATTTCTTATTATTGTTACAGTTTAGACATATCATAATTAGATTATCTTCATTTTATATAATTTGACATGGGGAGTCTCTTTCGATGAAGTTAATGAATAACCCTATTTACTTTAAGAGCAGAAACTTTCGCTGGAACAAAGTTTCACGAGCCGAAAAAAACGCGAATTTTTTGACAATTACTAACGCGTTTTTTAGAAAAATTACGCGAAAAAAACTTTCGCGTATTAAAAAAAAAAAGTCAATTAAGGTAGGAAAAAACTTTCGGGAATGACAAATTCAAAGGAAATTTTATTTTATGAGTATTTTCTAAAATTTTATAAAACATAGCACTCATACAAACAAATTTAGTTTGTTCTTACGTTCATTTTTGCTGAACCGAGCTGTATTGCATAAAAAATACCAGCAGTTTTCCATCCAATATGAATTATTTTTTTACCTTATGAAGTGGTCATGTGATTGTAGAACTCTACGAGCCAATTAGCGTGAACAGGTTTAAGCTTGGATAACTGTATTCCAACTTGAACATCGTTAATAGTAATACCATCATCTATTTGAGACTCTTTCCTTGTCCCAAATACCTTTCATTAAATTTGCGTTTTAAGAATCGTTTGGCATAATCATTGACCGTGAGATCAAGTGGTTGGTAGAATTTTGTCATGTTAGCAGGAACATTGAAAATGCATACGTCTGCTTCATTAAAGGCTTCAAGAACAGCTGGCGTCATTTGACCAGTAAAGATATCCATGATTACTTGAATTTTTTGATTGACAGAGCTTTTTAGGAGTTCTCTTTGTTTTTTCACATATGGTATGATAAGTTCCTTCAGTATACCAAAATGCTTTGGATTTACACTGAGAGAAAAATCGCTTGGAATTAAGCATTTTCATTTTTTTTCCCACCATAAATAAGCTGCATAGGGAGAAACTCTCCGTTTAATGAAATGGCAAATGCTCCAGTTGTTGAACGTTTGTCTGCACTTCCTTCAATGATCACAGATGTCTCACCTCTCGCTGCAAGGGTTTCATTTCCAACTGGAACATGTTTAAACGGAGTCTGGTCAATATTGATGATCAGGTCAAGTGGTATATCATATTTCCCTACTTTAGATACGATTTCATGCAGGAATAAGAAATCTATCTCCGTGCGAGCACAGTCTGGAATTTCTAATTTTGACGATTTTTTCCTTCGCCTTACAAAGTCCATCTCAGTAAATAAACTTTTGGCCCAACACGAGGAGTCCACATCAACTTGACCTACAACAAAAGCTTTGGCAGTTACATTTGCTATTGTGGTATTTATCACACCTCATCTTTTACCCAAAGAAAGTCGGTATTTTCGCACCATCTCATCTAGCTAACCTAGAAGATAAGGTCTGCCTGATTTTCGTGAGTACTTCGTTATGTTTTAAATTTATTAAGGTCTTCATTTCTTTTCTTTTTTTTCACTTAGCTTTTTATTGGCTCGCTTGCTTGTTTGTTTTTTGCTTGCTTGCTTATTTGCTTGTTTGCTTGTTTACTTGTTTATTTGTTTACTTGTTTGCTTGTTTACCTGCCTGCCTAGATCTTGCAAACCTCTTTCACGACTAATACATTTTAGTGTTGTCAGACCTTTCAATAAAGCCTGCGGAACTTGTCGTCGCAAAGAAAAAGAAACAGATGAAGACGATGGTGAAAGTTCTTCGGAATACAAACAACAATGGGTCGAACGGAAGTTAGACATCTGAAATAAATCAAAATGAAAAATTGTATATTTTTCAAATTTTCTAAGGAGCTCAACAAAATAAAAATTTTTAAACGTAAGGACAGGGCCGGCGACAAAAGGAAGCACGTGCTCCCATCCACCACTGTTTTGCCAAGTAAAAAAAATATTAAAAATTGCAATCATTTCACTTAGAGAAAAGAACAAGTTTAAGAAAACATACCAAAGCTATTTAACATTTTTTCAAATGGAGGATTGCGTTCCTTTATTGTTAAATCCCTACTGGTGTGAGAGTGGAAATTATTTGTTTTCTTTTTAGTAAGAAAAATTTTTCAGGTGGTTTTGCGCTCCGTGAAATTTTTTAAAAGAGTTTCAAGCTGGTCGGATATTCAGACCAAGATTGATAGTTCTAGTATAAAGTTTGTGTAGTATATCATGTTAAGTAGTTAGTAACTTGAATTCGTAAAAGTAAAAAACTCAAATAATTTCAAATATTAATTAAATATGCTCTTAGATTCATATTCCTAGAATTCAAAATCTATTTCTGATACCCCCTTACAGGCTTACTAAAGGCAAAAATTTTACTTGTAGCCCAACCATGGTGGGTAACTTTTTTTACACTACCTTACATTTTGGTACCCTCTAACTTTCAAATTCATGTTGCCAAACTTGAAGGAATGACTGATTATATTCTCAAATATAAATAATACTTTGACACTTACGCTTAAAAATTGCCAAAGCGATTGCATTAACCATCCTTGCTATCAACAAATCATCTTTCACATAAATTAGTGTATTATTTACTCTAAAATTAAAAATCAAACTGTGAAAAACAACAAAGTAAAAGAATTGATTTACCAATTCAAGTGTATTTACAATAGAAAGAGCTCATTTTCAGACCCTGTATCTAATCTAAAAATGATTCAGCTTTAAATCATCTTTCAAACAAGCTCAAATACAGCTATTTTCAATAAAGTTGATTTTCACTTGTATGGGAAATTTAGGTCGTGCTGCCATTATAGATTTGAGGGGTTTCCCCTGGTTAAAAACACGGGGATTTTTTTTTTTTTTTTTGCTAGTTTCATACATAATATAATTTTTGTGAAATCCCAGATAGATATTATTTTTTTTCTGGGTCAAAACCTTCAGGCAACCCTACTACTGCTGAAGATAGAGTGGTTGGAAATATATTCAATTTCGTTGTGACATTACCTCTAATGGTTAACACGCCCGTATCCAAAAAATAAACAAAGACGGCCGCTGCAACAAATGAAAAAGTATATCATGACATCAGGGAAATGTTTGGGGCAGGAAAAACGGGAAAGAAAAACAAGACATAAAGACAAAAAATCAATGTAATTGATTATAAAATAAATATGTTGTACTTCAATGAAAAATCTTCAATTCTGTTAAAGTTTCTTAAGTATTCCCAATCAAATTAGCTTTTTATTGGACTGAAAAAACTTTCGTGTTTTGAGAAACATTCTTTATTTCGCGGGAAAAGACTTTCGCGTTTTGCAAATTAAAATTTTCAAAGGCATAAACTTCCGCGAATATGTCGAAAAACGAGAAAGTATCTTCCCGCGAAAGTTTTTAATCTTAAAATAACCATAATCAAGAACAATGTCTAATGGGCAATAAATTTTGAACGATAGAAGTGAGCACATATTCATAAGGTACCCATGTTATGCATTTATGCTGAATTATTTCTTTGAAATCTGACTTGTATAAACTTACAAGAATACAAACAAAAATATTGCATCCCCCTCTACCAAATACTTAAAGGGTCATAACTTTTGAACGGCAGTAGTAAACACATAATTCTTTATATTGTTTTTATTAAAAATAAGCGATCTATTGAATGGCGTTGAAAAAATCAAAAAAATATTTCGATATTTTTTTTTTTTGGTGATCCGAAAAGATGACGTTACTTGTCAAGCCACAATCAACCAAAAAAATTTTTTGTCCATCCCGGAAAAATTATTACTACAGTCTAGTATCATGTTTAAAACAAAATAAAATCGGTTAGGCAATTTGTTAGATTGTTTAAAAAATTCCCTGTCTAGTTACAAATGTAATTAAAGAAGCGAATTTGAAAAAGACGAGTTCCAAAAAATAATTAATTCTGAAAATTTTTCTCTATACACAAACGTTGTAATGGAGTTTGTTAATGATTTAAACGAAAATGATGACACTCTTGCAAAGTTTTGGTTGTCATTTATTGAAATTGCTCTAATACTTCTTTATCTTCTAACACCAACTCAATCAGGAAACTGTCACTTATTTCTAGAAAAAATTAATGATTTTATCGCATGCACGTTTGCATATGACAACATTAACTACTCTAGATACTGTGAAGAAAATGCAGACGAATACCAGCAGTTCTTGAATGGAAACTTTACAGCTCAATTTTCACCACCAATAGACCCTTATTTTAGCCACAAGCTCCAAAACCGGTATTGCTAAATATTTATTTTGTATTTCTGATAAAAAGGGGAGCTAAAAAAAATCTAAATTTCTAGTGAGACTCGGAATCTGTCTGTTCTCATACACTATTATTATGAACAAAGATAATAATATATATTGTTCTTGCATTTTCCTAGATGTATGATGTTCAAATCACAAATTTTTTGTAAGGTTCTAATTTTGATGGATGCATGATAATGAAAATATACCTAAATTCTTCTATGTGTGACATTTGCATGGCATCCTAATTTTTTTGCGTGATAAAGAAAAAAGTTATGAGCAACCGAAATAATTTGTACAAGGTATCCAATTTTTTGAGGCTAATAATTCTAATGATTTTAATTTTTGTGTGGGTTTTATGCATTGGGTCTATTTATTAAGTGTGGATAATTACAATAGATCTAAACTTTTTTATTGCGTGAGTTTTATGCATAAGACCTAAGGCTCCTTACAATGCGTGTGACATATTTCCCATTTGATGTTGTAATTAAGATTTGAGTGAACTACGTATTAGGTCTTCAAATTCTCGTATTTCCTCTACTAATTACCAAAGATTTTCTTAGAAACGCTAAAATAATCTGAATTATCCTGTTATAATACATCAATATTTCAAATTTGTGCTAAAAAAAAAAAATCAAAAAGCAAATACTCAATAATTATTAAGGGTCATTCTCTGGAGACATCTTTTTTCTTTTTGAACAAGAATTTCATTAGCCCTTTGATTAATCCAAAAAACGTAAAAATCGAAAAGAATTTAAATATTTGTGATTTGATTTGAAACAACTTGTTTCATCTCATGAATATATTTCTATAAAATAAGTAACAGAATTTTTGATCCGCATGCGAACTCGTAATTCCATCCGTTTTTTGTTCATCTCTGAAAGCGAATGTAAATTTATATTTTGATGTGAAAAACATTCTTCCTAGGCTCCATGAAGAAACATCTTACTCATATTTTCCATTAGAAATATTTATATTATATACATAAATCAGATGTTATGTTTTCTCCATTGATCTGCATTTTTTATTACAAATAAATTTCACAAAATGCACTAGTTCTTTACTGTTTCATTTCTTTTTATTTTAATGTAATAAGTATTCTCCTTCTATTACTCCAACTGATGATCGCCGTGATTTACCAAACTTTGTACATTTGGTGCATGATAAGAATCAAGTCTTTTCGCTCTTCTTCCGACGTTTTAGCATAAAGAACGTCTCATCACTGGAAATTGGATGCCGCTTTTCAGCTATAGTTTTCCGCCTTAGTGATTTATCATTTTTTACAATTTTGCTATATAAATCCCACCAATTTCGAACAGAGTATTTATGGCCTGGTGTTAAAACTCGCTTTTGTGTGTCTGTTTTCACGTTTGTATATTCTTTGTTATTTGTTTGTTTGAGAACCGGTTTTTGTTTATGCGAATTAGATTTACCTGTAAACGAACGTAATTGCAACAAACTGGAAGTTAACGGCATTTGCTTTCTTTTGATATCTCTTGTAATTAGTGAAATATTTTGCAAATATGGTTGATACATTCTATACATATTGCTCGTATAAATGGGCTGGTACATTCCATATATATTTGATAGTTTTGTATAACTGTTGTTATTCAAGGCCTTAGTCTGCTGGTTAAAGTAATAAGGTTTCGGTAATACATATCTTGGCCTCTGTATAGAAGATCTGGGTATATTTTCTTTCTTTTTATTATCTGTATCGATGGCTTCTGTCTTTTTAGTTAGGGGAACTCTGCTTATATGCGGAACTTCTGTTTTCTTAGTTAGAGGAACTCGCACTGTGAATCGAACAAGCTTTGGATGGTCAGCACAGTAATTTCTTACATATAATGCTTCTGAACTATCTAAATCCCAGTTATACATGATAAATTCATCCATATAACCTCTTAACGTTTTATCACCTATACTAGCGTCATTATCCCAGTTTGAAGGTAAAAATTCTCTTCTATCATCTGGCACGTATTCTTTTAACTTCTCAATACTGTTAGCGTATATTTTTACTACTCCAGTCTCTGTGTTGTATGTTGTCACTATATGCGTCCATAATGCTTCCGGTATGACCTCGGACTCAGTCATATGGTCAAAAATAACAGGCACTGTGTCAGTGCCTATTGCCCATCGAATACGACCATTTACTACCTGTAATCTGTATCCAATATTTCCTTCGCTGCTTTCTGTTGTAAATATATTATGCAAGCCTTTCGTTGAATTTAAGCTCAGCCAAAGTGCGATGGAAATTTTTGTTCGTGGCAATTTTTTTACTGTAATTCTTTCAATTTTCATCGTAGGGTCGGGTCCTTTTGTAAGGTCTAGACAAAATCCACATCGATCGCAGTCTTCTTTTTGGCGAGCACCTGCAATATATGAAATTAAATCAAGATATAAGTGAAATTAAAAGCTTTTCCGACCACTGACAAAGCCACGAGGTCCCTGTTAACACTCCCATAATCTTTTGCAAAGTCGTGATTCTTCAAAAAAAGTTGCTTTATTATGAATTTTCAGATAAAGTCAATAACAAATACTAAGATTTCCTATCGACAGGTCCGTGTCAACTAAAATTTTTCGAAAACCCACCTGCTGAGTATTGTTTTTCTTGACCTTAATACCCTTGATGACTTATTTTTGGCAAACATTTATAACAATTTTTTTTTTTTTTTTTGAGATGATGGCAATGTAGTTAGAATAAAGTTTTAAAACATAACTGAAATGGCTCCAGGAGAATCCCCCAACCCTAGATAACTCCCCCGGTGAATTCCCCAGTCAAATTCCCCCTGCTGAATTCCGCTCGGAATATCGCTCCCGGAAAATTGGCACGGGTAACTCCCCGTATATTCTGTCCTTACAACCTTTTAAGTCATTGTAGTACCAATCAATAGAGACTGAGTTACATAAACTACGTCAATAGAATATATTACGATTTTGATGAACTACGTCAATATATTGCGATTATTTTTGACTCGCGAAAATTAACAACTCCGAAAATAAGTGCATTGGAATCTCTGTAAGTAGCAGACATCTCCATAAAGACGGACAGTAACTACATGTACGGATGAATATACGTTCAAACTCTCATAGAAAAATCCCTAAAATAGGGTCAATTGTGTTTGCTTTATGTCACTGTTTATTTCAACAAAATATTAATACGCCATTTGAAATTAAGTTTATTTTAATTTGTAATACATTTTTTCAAAATAAACGATTTTACTGGTCAGATATATTATTAAAGTTAATAGTGCTCTTCATTTGGAAATGTTTGTCTAGCATTAACAACTAAAGCTACACAGAACAAAAAATTTACACCTAAAATTGTCATGAAATACAAAAATAATACCCGTATATAAATAACAATTAATACTTTCACCTTCAGAATAAAGAGGGGATTTTCATAAACACTTGGAGGAGATCGGGACTATTTTCAGGATTAAACAACGCAAGTTTTTTAAATTTCTAGATTTATTTTAAATTGGAAAACTTAAGAACTGTCTTTCTAAATGCAAACAATAAAAGCGAATTGTGCCTTGTAAATGTATAAGCATGCAATAAACATGCTACGTACACTTGTCTTTAAAATTCAAGGTTGTGCGAGATAGAGCACAAGTATTGTATTTTTTTTTGTTTGAGTAATCGTCGAAAATCGCCAAAATATGCGCGTTGCAGTCGCGGTACCGTTTTCTTTGCGTTTTTGGTGGATGACCAACAATTTGGTTTAAAATTTCAACCCTCTTGAATTTCAACTTCTTGGTTATGCAACATTTTCAAAAATTTCCAGAAAAGACGATGACATGATGATATTCGTATCAGGAACCCTCTATGCCAACCCTCTATACTATTGTTAGTTCTTGGCAACTCATCGTAAGCACTATGAAACATGTTTATTGGAAACATTCTCCAATAACGACCGATGTAGCTGTCCTCAAAATACTCAAAAAAAGTCACCCATTTGATCAATACACATGCCACAAACTAGATCACCGCGCTGTTCGAGTTCTTCATCAACGTCGGCGCGTGGCAGAAAAGCGAGAGCAAAAATCATTCGTGCATGCAGTGCAAATTCTTGGTCGTCAATGTACTACTACTAATGGCGAAACTCCTGTATTTTCATCCACATGTTTTTTGACAAATGGTAAAAGCATCCTTTCACATCAATATTGTCATTTAAATGTTGCACTGCGTTAATTGCGGCCCTCTCAAAATTGAACATAATATCTTGCAAGTTGTTATAGCCGACTCAATTGAAAAGTTGTTTGAAGAACCTTATGTATGTAGGTCGTTCCTCATCTGGCAGGAGCGAGAAAACAGAAGAAAATATTGAACCACCATATTGAGCGTGCAACGTATATAATTGGTGAAAGACTCCAGGAAAAGCTTTAAAAGTACCATCTGCATACCAGTGTTCTGATTAAAAGTTGGACACTAATATCAGAAAAAAAAGAGAAACATTCTATCACAATTTCCTACACCACTATCAAACAATAAAACATCTGCCAATGTGTTTTGAAATACTAGTGGCAGCTCTGGTATCTTTTCATAACTTATTGGATTGGGAGGCAAGTTGTTATCTTCTCGTGCTATCCGAGTATGTCTTCTCAATAAGTAGAAGGAAGGTTTGCTGCAGCATCTTCAGATATATTTACCAGCTTAACACCAAGAAATTTCTGTGGCATATCTGCTGTTTTTGGGCCTTTTTTGTTATGTCAGCAGTCACTTTAGCTACTTCCACTTTTGTTCATTCACCTGCCCTACAAACTCGTTGTTTTCATCCAATTTAGTTAATTCCTTGCATTGTCCATCTTTTCGATGCAACAAACACTCGTAATATTTAAAATTATTGACAAGTATCTTCTTCAATACGTAAAAATATCCATTTCTTAAAAGATTTTTCTGACCTTTTACTGGTGAATTCAATTTCCCCTGTATTTTTTTTTTAAATGGTGGTATGATTGCTGTTCAGAAACTTGTGGTCTGTATATTCAAAACAAAAGTTGTTTTTTAAAATGTGTTATATCGTATTGATAAATGTTCTTCGCAAATCTTATATCCCCTTGCGATGTGTAGGACATTAGACTTTGTATATGTTAATTTAAAAAAATAATAGTGTCCAAAAACTTGAACGCAATGGGCATATTCAGAAACGGGCTAACAATCAATTAAACAAAACGAGAGGTACAATAGAAATACTATTAGACGCATGACCTGCGTTATAACGGCCTCACAAACATACAGCATAAAAAAAACTGTAGGCGAGTTATTTAAAACAATCTTTTTTTTTTAATTAAAATGTTTTAACAAATACTCCTAGTTTTTCATTTTGTATTTCAGATTGTTTAGGCCTAATACAATCAAGTTTTAGTTTACTAAATATTAATATGAAAAAGGTTTTTACCAAGCGATTGAGAACTTTTTATTTAAAAATATTTTTTAGTTTATTTAAGCAATGATTTAAGAATTCAGCAGGACCTAAACAACAATATGAAACAAATTTAATGCATTTTTTTTTACACAAATTCAAAAATATAATAACGATAATAGCGTATGGATGTTTTAAAACTTTTAGTTTAGGTTTTTTGGACGATCTTGGAGAATACCACTGAAAATAATATTATATAAGTAATAACTAATATGTTACTAAGTGTTCGACCATGTTATTTTTCGATGTTTTGGATTAAAAATCAGTTATCATGATTAGTGCATTACATAAACTTTTTCTGCAAATATAATTGTTAATTTCATAAAAAAATATATAGGAATAAATAACCCACTGACAAACACCATCACCTGGCAGAGTTAAGTTAGAGTTCTTTTAAGTAAACTCCATATTAATTAACATAAGTATGTGTATTTTTCTACAAGGGAGCTGTTTCAAATCATATACCAAGAAATATAAATTAATCACATTTTAACCTCATTGATTAAAGATTATTCAAGTTCTGGAAGATTCTGAAATATATTAACTGAAATCTCTTTGTTTAGGAAATATTTATATTTTTCACAAGAATGATCCGAAGAAATGCTTTCTAGTCCAATAGAACAGAGTTTTGTTTTTCGAGTAGCTATTTTTGTAGCACCTCCAGAATGTTTATAAAATAGCTGCCTCCTGAGCCTCTACAGCAGTTTTCTAAACAGTTTTTCATTTGAAGCACTACTAAATTGACCCAGACATACATAACTACTACCATTTCGTAAAAGCTGTTTAGTAAGGTCGGCCATTCCCCTACAGGTATGAGCGAAAACATGAGAAATATCTTTTTAAAGCTGTTTTACTCTTAGATCTTGCTTTTCAGTTGACATTTTCTCAACTGTATCAGCTAATTGTAATAAAAAAGCTAATCTTTCATAATTAGCAGAAGACAACACTGCGTTGAGTTTATCTTTTGTATGTATATCTTCAAATAGGCTGTTTACACTACTAATTTTAAAAAAGCTGACTAATTTTGTAAGGGAATCAACTGTATCATCATTATTGTCTTTTTGCAGTTTTAACGCCGCAATAACACATTTTGTCTCTCAATAGGTTTCGGTGATACAGCTGCTTCAGTTAGTTCAGAAAGTCTGATAATATTATTTTTTCTAACAATTTTAATTTTTCTAACAATTTTTCTAACTTTTTAAATGGTTCCATTTCGCAGTTCGCACTGTACTAACATTATTATAACTCAGCTCTTGTAACTTTTCAGTTATCCAATTGTCAAGAATTTCATCAAGTGAACATAGTGAAATAAAACGTATAAACAATTGACAGTTTTCCATGGTTTCTCAACGTCGAATAAGTTGTAAAATTTTTGGTTGATTTTTGTCGCAAATAATAGCTTTAACCCAACCTCCATTTTGTTGAGTAATTTTCAAAGTGTTTGGTTGTACTGAAAACTAGCAACAAATCGGTAAACAGGTAAAACTTTAATTCAAAACTTCTTCCCACCAAATAAAGAACAAATCATAAATGTTAAAACAGTAGTGGCCAGGTAATATTGGTCAGGAGAGTTTATTGCTTTTCCAAAAACATTACCTACTTGATAAATCAGCTGAGATTTTACATATATTTCATCGATTATTAATACAATATTTTTTGTTGCACAAGACAATTTTGAAAAAAATCTTTCAGAAATTCATTATCACTTGTATTATTTTTTTCTCTGCTTAAGTTTGTAAGCAAATTTATGTTTGGAAGCAGGTAATCATCTCTGAGGTGAAAATATAGTGATTTATAAATTCAGAAATATTCAAACGCCCTTGTAATTGTTTCTGGGGTGTGTTTATTTTTCTCCTTCATACGTTAATGATCCCATAGATTAAATTTATGCTAACATTTTGTTTGTTGCTTTTAGTTAGAGAGTTTAAAAAATTCAAACCTACGTCCAGTCTAGAAACTGAGTTAATGAGAGTCATTCCATTAGAAGATAGAAGTTTAATTGGAAATTTCTTTCCACAATGAAAACCGACAAAGGTCAAGTCCTTGTTAGTTTTTACAACAAATGTAGGTATACCAATTTCCTCAATAAAGTCCATAGTTTTTATAATAACAAGTTTTCTTCAAGAAATTTTATATTTTAGGACACTGATAATGATAGTGATAGTTTTTATATTTAATGTGAGGAACCAAAAAATTGCCGAGGCAATATTTCCAGATGGGCCCACGTGGCATGTTTTGGAGTACTTAGAACACCCATTTGCACTTAGGAAACTCGCTCAACCAAACAACCTGACCAATTTGAGCTAACGCTGCGTACGCAATTAGTTTTGCTCAGAAACTCAGAGATAGCATGGAAATAAATTTCCACCAGAGATGGGAGTCGAACTCGTAACCTTTCACTCCGTAGTCAAACGTCCTACCACTGTGCTAACTCCGCTGCTATGTCACTTTTTTCTAGTTTTTCTCTTAGTTCTTTAAACATGGATATTCGATCATTTTGAATACAAATTTCAATATCAGCTGGCTGTGTGTTTCGTATTCAAGAGTGTGTTTTTTTCGTTGGCCCGGGACAAAAAGATTGTGTTGGGATTAAACTTGATTTGACACAGAACGAACGTATTATGTGTATCAGGAGAGTTATCTCGAGGAATTTCTTTAAGCCATTTTTGTCTTTTTTCAGAACAGTTTTTGTGTCGTCAATGAATTTTTTAACTTTGCATTTGGGATCATAGTTTCCAAAAAAGCCTGTAACACAACATTTGTAAATCATTCTCCAGTTTGTAAATAATGAAACTTTAAAAACAAACTAGAAAACTAATAAAATATATAACTCTTATCAAAATATTCAACACTATAACTGATGTTTTTTAACATTTGCAAACCTTTTCAAAAAATATTATTTGGACGGAGGTTTGAAGAAGGATTAAGTTTTTGTTTTAATATGAAAAATGATAAGTTGAAACCAAAATTTGTTGTTAAGGCTATTTTTTTTTGTTTTATTATCAGTTTTTTATTCAAACAAAAAAAAGACAAACTTAGTACATAAATTAATTTATAAAAATAATTTGCTTTACCCCCGTTTCTTTTTAAAGTCAGCGGTTATAATTGCGCTTTCTAGATTTTCTATGAAACACTATTGCCTACAAATTTTTTTAAGCCGAATGTTTGCGAGGCCTGTTATAAAGTAGGCCATGATGAGATGGAAAAACTTAAACAGGTATTAAGGGAGTTTATCAGAAAAAGTTATAATGAACTCCAACATTATTTTGGGATTGTGTTTAGGAATTTCAATCAAACGAGTGCGATCATAAATCATAAAAGCCATTGGTGCGGTTTTGTACCATGTGTCAAAAGCATAAAGCGTGGAAGGAAAGGCATCAAATGTTTGATCAGACTGCCGATGTTTGAAATAATTCCAAGCACTTTGTTTCAATATCACAAAGTATCATAAAGTAATCCGTGATACAACTACACCTTTATTCCAATATCTTGATAATAATGGTTTATTGGAGAAACGTTTTCATGATAAAATTCAAAAAAAAAACTAATCTTTGACGTCTCGTTATGAAAAATGTACCCTAAAGGCATTTTTATGTAAAATCGCATTACTAAATTCATAATTTTTATCATTATCTTCAAAATTAACTTAAAATGTCACTTACCACCTATTAAAATAGCATTGTTGTCAAGTCCTGATTGATCAGCAATGCTTGTTTTATTTCCTTTCTGAAAGCCGAAGTGTAGTACCATTCTATTGAACATGCATCTGTTGAATAACATTTTAACTTCACTTTGAACTAATGCTCGGTCGTATATGAGGACTTCGTCCGTGTAATGCAAGCTGTCATCGCCAAAACCAGCTCCAATTCCGTTAACGAGCCAGTTCTTGGAAAGCTTTTCACCTTTCCGTTGAGTTTGTTCTTGTTCTAACTCACCGTTGATATAAATACGTGCAAGTCCTTAAAAAAATCCCAATATTTCACAACTATAATATTTCAAAAGAAATTCACAAATAAAAATTTGCAGCATATTTTCTTTACACGAACTTTGCATTATTTTAAATAATTACAATTATAGAGAAAAATATATAATATCTATCTATCTATCTGTCTGTCAATGATATACTATTTAAACATTTCACTTATCACGAAGCCTCGGTTCCTGTACATACCACTTATAAGTTAAACTCTAGCACTATGGATCACTATAAAACGGTTAAGTTTATACCATGCAAGGATATTTTCATTTTTAAAATAAGAATTAGTGTTTTCGTTTTTTAATTAAATCATTCAAGTCAATCACAGTTATGAGGGTAATATAGTCCGCACACCAGCTGAACTAAGTAAACATTGACACATAAAGTTAGAAAGTGAACGGCTATTAAATGTGGTTTCACGATATTTCCGTTATATATATAAACCACCTTGGTATTGTCGCAATTACCACATTTTGGTCTGTGGGTGATTTTTTTCTAAAACTATCTAATAGTCTAAATGCTTTTTGACACTAAATGTGGATATCGTACATTGTCTTTAAATTTTTGTTGAAAAAAAAATAAAAAAATGCAGCAAAGATGGCCTAACACTGATTTAAAAATTCATGACATTCAAAGGATCTTATCACTTTTTTTAAATCTGAAAAAAAGCATGAACTCAAGTTCTAACTACTTCTCACAATTAAATTTCGAAAAAATCAGTTGTTGGCCTGAGTTCTGCTGTGCTGACAAAATGGATGAAGTGTTGACCTTGATACATATGGATAGCAATCTAGACGATGCTTTTAGTGAATGTAGATCGAGAGCCTTATTTTATTTCCGATTAAATTTCACCTACCAGATTCAGAGTCATAAGTTCCGGCGACGTGTGTCCATACCTTTGCTGGAACCACGGATCCTTTTGTTTTTGTATAAAATGTCCGGTCACCTGTTTGACCATTAGCAAACCAATTAATGACTCCACTTTTTTTTACCTTTACATACATCGCAATTGAGATAGCCGCGTCAGGTTTCCTCTTGAACTCCTCG
This sequence comes from Euphysa ruthae, assembly GCA_035046665.1. Lineage (NCBI taxonomy): Eukaryota > Metazoa > Cnidaria > Hydrozoa > Anthoathecata > Corymorphidae > Euphysa > Euphysa ruthae. The sequence continues at coordinate 23,282 of JAUZNK010010337.1, forward strand.
CCACTCCACGTCACACTGCCTTCATTTAATTCGGCAGCTTTGCCACATGTTCCTAATTAAATGATTACTAGTTAAAATGGAGATGTACAACCACTTGTTCCCAATTAAGGCGCAAATACATAGCAAAGACTATGTTTGTTCGAGATATGTGAGTTTTCGTGTTATAAGAGCTTAGTTTAAACAACTTGGATCTGAATGGACTAAAAATTTCTTGAAATATAATTTTTCAAATTATAAGAATTGGAATTACACATGATTTTAGCTAAAGTTGTTCTGATTGAGAAGTAATATTCTAATGCACGCTCTTCAATTAATTAATTACCAGTAAAGAAACAAATTAAATAATTGTTCGTATTCTTGAAAAAAAAAACTTTAAACAAATATTAAGAGTGAATTCACTATCTTTTTTAAATATTCTTATAAAATTAAAGAAACATAAAATATAATCATTCTGCGGTTAATTCGTGTCCCCTACAGGTTTCGCTCATTATAAAATGTTTGTTGTGCTAAGAAATAATAAGCTCTAATAAGAATGATAGATATAATTTAAAAGTAAACATACCTAATACCCTTGGGGATATACTTGCTCCTTTCTCCAACAACGCATTGTTCTTGTTGCCAGAATTATCTTCTATGACACCATCTTTTGTTGCGTGTTCGAAGGTCAAATACATTACTGGATCATCAGCAACTAAAAAAAAATAATAAATAAAATATTGCAAGAAAACAAGAATTTTTTCAAAATCTTCAATGAAATAACGACGCTTTTATATAGAAAGGAGATAGAAACCTTATACTATGACATTGATCATCAGGACTGAATACGTTATTATCATAAAAAGTTTATACACCCTTATTAGCAAATTAAACATTTTTCTCTTTCGGCTCTTAGTTCTTTTGCTAACTTTTCGAAATATAATTTGTCATTTTCTTTCTTACACAACACACGTTTTGAAAAGACTTTCTTGAATTTTTTTTTTCTTCATCTCTCCTGTTTATTTGCCATTAATTGAGTGAGGAACTACATAATGAAAAATCATGCCGAAGAAGAAACGTCAACATTTGCGGCAATCGAAGAACGTACGTCACAAAACAAATTAATCAGATCAGTAGCATAATAGATTTCATAAAATCTTCATTTTTTTGTTTAAAAAAAAACTTCTTTTCGAAAAAAAGTGCAGAGCTATAGCCCCGGCCCCCGGTCACCACCCTCATACCCCTCACACCCCCGTGTCGTAGAACCTGCACTATTTTGAGTTTCATAAAATTCAGATGATTCATTCTTTTGTTTTAAAAAAAACTTTTCCTGGCAAAAAAGCGAAGGGGTTACAGCCCCCGGTGTCGTAGGTATTTGATAGCAGAGTTTGTTTATTAGAATTTTTAGTTACAGGTAGTTGTAAAGCGATAGTACCTGCAAATCTTTGGGTACTATATTTTACCAGATTCGCCAAGATTTGGCTCCAATGGTGGCAATTCCACCCTTGGATTTAGCCTTAAATATTCCGATTGACCTGATAAATTCCTACGTTTTGAAGAAGGCATAACTATTACAAACATTAAACTCGCTTACTCTTGTTTTGCTTGATTACCAATCTATGTGCAACTTCAGGTTCCAATAAAGATCTTTGACTACCTGTGACATCCACATATTTCTTCTTACTTATTTGATTATTCAATGAAGGCAGGACATGTGATACTATAGAATCGGCTGATGTTGGTTTTTCAAAGAAGTCGCTAACTTTTAATTGTTGCTGTGGATGTTCTATGCGTAAAGGAAAAAATAACATTACTCTTCATTTAATTGTATTTTTTGCCCATTTTCTCAATGTTTTTTTATAATTGTCGGTGAGCTTTTTCTAGCGTTAGAAAGTATAAGTGCTGGGAAAGTGTGAATAATTCAATGTTTAATCGCCTTTTAAAAAACTGCAAATAAAGTCTATAGGTATTTTGTCTTAGGAAATATGTAAATAATAAACTTACGCAATTTGCAGTTTCAATTTTTATTTTTTTTCTTGGAGCTATTTAATATTATAATCTTTGACTTACCTTGGAACAGACACGCCTTGCATGTCTTAGTACATGTGCCTTTCATAAAATTAACCATAAATGGACACACTCCACCAGCTTTAAAATTCTCGCACTCCGTCATCGTATCTTCACAAGCGTTTGGTATCTCTGCGCGTGTGATTGCACGTAACTCACCTATATAAAATATCAAACCTATTTTAAAATTTATAAACCAATTTTTAAGTTTTCATATACCCATATGTATGAAAGGTAATAAATTTGGGCTGGAAATAGTGGATCTATCCGACTTGTCCGCTACATGAATGATGGAATAATACATTATTTTAACTTCACACAAAAAAAAAAAAAAAAAAAAAATAGGATTTCTCCCCATTTCCCATTTTCATCAAGGATTTCGGAGTTAATCTTGGAACTTTCTATCCAAAACACAAATAAGAACAGAAATTTAAACATTATTGCAAAAAATTGTATGACAAAGTGGCCATATATATTGAAACTGCTATATTTGATGGAATAAGAAATTTTAAAGAAACTGGAAAAGCAGGACTTTAAAAAATTAGGCTCTAAATGAGATTTCGTCCCAATAAATTTAACGTACCTCGTGTTTTGTTCTTATATTGTCTTTCTAAAATTTTATCAAGTTTTGATTCGATAGTTCTCCTTTGCACACTAGTGATGTTACCATCAGACACTGCTTTCGATAGTACATAATTAGCAGCTTTCTTCAGGTTCAAAGAAAAATCTTCTGAAATAGAGCAGGGTAGTATTTAGTGACAAACAACTTCAACATAAATTTTCCCGCCTATAAGCATTTCCGATTTTTAGCTCAAGTTAAAATAAATCCACCCAGAGTTTTTAGTATTTTATCAATCAGATTTCAACAAGAAAGAAGTTGGTCATAAAAATTTATTACGGCATTTCCTCGATTATACAACCTACTTCTGATAAGAACCTCCATGAACGAGAGCTTCTATTTTAACGCATTTTTAGTTATAAGCATGACCTAGAATTAGAGCCTCCCATTTTCATCAAAAAAGCTTTTTTCTTCATAGACTTTCGAATTTTATTCAAAAAATTTATTAGTCATAAAACAATTTAAAATGGCACTGCACCCTTATTTGAAAGACCTAATTTTTGTTTTTCAAGATAAAATCACAATACAAATTTTAAAACATAAGCGTAAAGTTCATGTTTTTGATGTATCAAGTTGGTGAGAAATTCTTACCTGAGTCAGTAACGTTACTGCTAGCTCGTGTTATACCGTCGGGTGTCAGCTCTATAAAATGAAATTGGATTTCTTAAAAAACAAAAAAACATTTTATTTTTAATTCAAACTTTATATGTGGTCTACCTTTAGTGAAATTAATTTATAACTAAGGATATAAATTAAAAACTAAAAACGATTTCTATTTCCCAAACTACCTTTAGAAAAAATTATCTGTTGTTTTTTGACAGCCAAATAAGTACTATAAATGTTTTAAAACTTTTAATAACGTTTGTTTTATGATCCAGCATTTTGGCCACTCTTTTAATCTGGCATTATTCTTAACACTCGGTGTTTTTATGTCTAGTGGAAAGATCTTTTCATACATCTTTTTACCTTTTTATATAATCGACTAAAAGCTCATGCTATGTCTAAAAGATAATTTTGCTTTATAATTCGTTCAATAGACTAATGATATGATGTTTAAAAAGCGAAAAATTTGCATGGTAATCTGGTTTATCAGATTTTAGGTCATAACTCTCCTAATTTAGAAATTAAAAACTTAAAATCTGTAAATGCTAGAGCACTTAGCTATCCGAACGTTTCTCCCGAGTTGGAAATATCGTAGTTATTTATCATCAAGTCATTGAAAAGAAAGAAAGAAAGCTTAAACTCATAATTTGTTCACCTTTTAAACCCACTTTGAGCAAAATTCTTAGTTTATCTGACAGTATCTAATATATGTACTACATGTTCAATCCCAATAACCACCAAAGAGTTCAAATTAAAAAGATTTTTATAAAAAATTAAACGTGTATAATTCATATTAAAATATTTTTTTTATACCTCTGTGTTCGATTTCTTCTCTTTTGTCATCATTTTCATCATCAGGCAGCGACGTAACCATTAGCATAACCACGCCTTCTTTCTTAGTAATTGCGTCGTGTGAATACTTGTTGTTATTTGTTACACCATATTCTTCTGAAGGTTCCAAATGAGGTTCATTTTGAGGATTTGATTTACCAGCCGGTGATAAACTACTTAATGTATTCTGGAATAATAAACTACTAATACTAGCTTGCGGAGATAAGCCGGTTCTTTGTGAAAACAAGTTATTATTTTGTAAAGATAAACTATTAAACAACGGCTGTACGCTGGGTTTTTCTAATGTCCTTTTATAAGGATAAGTATTTGGAATTAGACGTGATAATAAATTATTCTGTAAATTTTCTTGTGGTAAATTATTTTGATACTCAAATGGCTGCATAAATTTTTTTATCAGGGCAGGATCTAAATTGTTATTGAATGGTAATTGTGTTGGACGTTTACTTCGAATGTCTATTTCAAATGGACCAACATTTGTATGTCTTTCAAGTATGTTTCTACGGTCGTTTTGATATAAGCCAGATCTTTGTACGTTGTCATACATCTTATCTAAAGGCAATATTGGAGAATGGAAATATGGGTTAATTCGAGATAATAATGGATTATACTGTATATTGAGGCTTCCTGATTGTGGATCTTGCAATTGATCATAATTTAGTTGTCGAGAATTTTCTATAGGAGCACGACTATCTTGTTGAATCTGATTATATAGACCAGCAAGAATTTTAGTTTGCGCATCGTACCTGTTCAAAAAATTTTGAATCATTTGGTCTCGTGAATTTCTTTGTTCTAAACCATATGGTGTGCTAGAATAAGGGGATTCTTGGTTGCCAGCAAATGATGATGTTGAAGGTAAATCTCGGCTTATTGGAAGCGAGTCTCGATTCCGAGGAAAAGATGGTATAAATGGCGTGGGGTTTATAGCGAATCCTTCTGTATTAAAACTATGATATTCTCTTGTTGACGGGGAAGCATCGTAATGGCTTCTCGGAAGCAGTGATTTTGGATTCGCTTTGTACACAGGAGAATCTTCATCAAGAATAGTTGGAGTTTGGAGTAATGGTTGCTGAGTGCGATCAACCATTTCATCGATATTATACCTTGGATTTATTGCTGGATTTGGCCGTTTATCTACGATCGCTGGGGAATTATATAGCGGATGTTGTGATAGTTGAATTAAATTATCAATGTTATACCTTGAATTTATTATAGGATGGGGATGTCTTTCAACTGAGTTAGCCTCTCTCTCCAAATATTTTTTGTAAGGGATATCATTCTCGTATGGGTTGTTAGTACCAAATATGCTTCTTTCTGTTGGCATCCACATGTTATCTCGAGATGCTATGGTTTTCGCTAGGTTTGCATTTGTTGCAGCACTTGCTTCATATAAAGATCTTAACCACGGCTCTTCTTCATTTGATTCCCTAGATGAAACATATGCATGCGCTTGTTCGTTGAATCTGCCATTATTTTCAAATTGTTCTGAATTTATTGAATACTCCCAAGGTTGGTGCATACCCATAGTTCGAAAGTTTGATAATTGTCTCTTTGGGCGCTTTTGATTTTTTTGGCTCTGCTTCTTCCTTTTCTTTCTTTGATCTGTTCTGGTATTGTTTGTTCCTATGAGTTATATAAATATCACAATTATTTCGAAACCGTTTATGCAAGTAAGTAAATAAAGCAACAAACAAGAATAAAAAGAAATAAAATTTTGCTTTTATATCATTAGTATAGTTTTTCAGCAATCCAATGATGTTTCTGCGTATATATGAAAATAACTTTTGATATAAAATATTTTCTTTCCGTAGGGTTCGGCTTTTTTCGTTACCCAAAAATTTATTTTAACCATAAAAAACGGGGGTGTGGTGGATGTCGTCCACAAGACTAATTTTTAAACCGTGCCAGTTAACTGTTAACCAAAGCGATAAACTTTCGAAAAAAAAATTCATTTTGGGTTATATTTTTGTTGCAATGGATACGTTCTTGCGGCCGGTAGCCTGATTTTGAATTTTACCAATAAGTCAACAAGAAATTTGTATTTTTCATTAAAAAATTTCAAGTTTATGAAAAACAATTATTCAAAAATGTAACTTTCTATTACTTAAAATTTTGTAGAAAAAGAATATACCAAATTCCATCCAAATGGAAAAACGTGAAGTAGAGTTATTGTCTGGTATGTTATTTTCCCGCACTTAGCTTCTCTTTGGGATCAAAAATTTTGACGTTTGATAAGTTCTAAATCATGATAAATATGATGCTAAATAAATTTTGGAAATAATAAATAATTTTCCCAAAAACTTCAAACAATTATCTCTCAAAAGCAACAAATACAATACAAGAAATTTATTTATTTATAATTGATAATTTTAAACGTGACAGACAAACTTACTTTTCAGTATGACAGCATAATTAGGGCGATGTTAAAGTCTATCAAAAATAGACAAAAACATTTCAGAACTTCTCTGAGGAAATCTAAAGCATATGTTTTGTTTCTCATAAAAAAGGAAAAATTCAGGTAATATGCTAGATCATCATGAATTTTGTTAGGAAGTGTCCATTAATTGTTGAAAAACAAAGTAATTTTAAACCTGTCAAACATACCTTGTCCGGCTATACGAGATCCTCCTAGATCTTTCAATTGCTTGTCTTGTGGGCCATTACCATTCGGGTGATCAGGCATATCATCTAGTGGCCCCACAAGAATACCGTGTCCTTCATCGATATAGTCGTTACCACCTTCTTCTTTTACATTTTCTTCTTCGGCGATTTTCCCTAAATATTTTTTTAATGTCCAAGGTTGAAATATAATTCCATTTTTAGTCTCAAAATAAATTACAGGATTCATACTTTAGGATCACAAACTTTTAGGGTAAAATACTTCTGCGATTTTTGCAGACTTTTGGCAAATTTATTTCGGACAAAACCCCTTCACAACTGAAATAGTTTATCTCCTGTAAAATTTTACCGTTTTTTACTTAATTATTGTTTTCAAGAACTTAGTTACAAAAATTTTTCCCAAAATGAAATCGGGAAGGTCACTGTGTCCATTAGATCAGATAAGTGTCATTGTTTATGGAAAAATAAACTTCACAACCGAAAACGAAAGTAAAAACTCTATCAAATTCTTCGACACATCTGTAAAACTTCATCTCTACCTGTCACTTTCTACTGTCAACTGACACACGCTGATCAAGGCCTAAAATCCAACTCGAACCATTCAAATATTATCGAAGAAAGCGTCGGCAACTCTCTCTTTTCTCTCTTGTCAAAGAAATCATTACAGATCAATCCGACCTTGATGCAGAAAACGAACACATCATGACTGACCTTCCAAATATTTTTGGTCTAAAATTTCTGGAACTATATAATATACAGAAACACTTATAAATCAATAAATAATGCTAAGCAAAACAAATAAATATAATAACAACACGTTTCCATCTAAAAAATGCATTTGGCAAAGTTAATCATAATTTACTACGTATTACGCTTACCTTTCATAATCTTCCCAATAAATTTACTATTTCGTTAATTTCAAAGGCTTTTTTATAAATCCATTGAAATTTTACGCGGTGCTCTACAGGTAGACAGTATTTCCCCTCTTTTTTAACCCCTGTTTTAACACATTAATTCAAACAATAAAAGATGAGAGATACTCAGCTGTTTGGGATACGTTTATGATAATTTAAGTATTCCACGTAATTAGTTTCAATTTGCTGATGGCATTGCCAATGTCACTAGCTCTGTCGAAGATAATCAATTGCCCCTTAATGCTTTCAAAATTGCGCCCATGGGCTGATCTGACAATCAGAGTTGAAAATGTCATACTTACGGTATTATGAAAAAAGCAACAATTTCATGTCACTTTAATCCTTATGTTAAAATAAAAGGAAACAATTTTCCCCATTGAACTAGCATCGTTTACATATTTGGGTAAAGAAATTAATTTTGAAATGAACTGTGAGTTAATAAAACCTAGAGTTAAAAAAAAAATTCATAGAATGTATCAAAAAATTGACATCCTTCCTCTTCATCCAAAAAAAAAAAAAACAAGTTGCAAATAAATCAAAATTACCTCTTCTCAAAATTAAATGGGAGTTCTCCAGATAAGAATTATCAAAGACTTGGGCCAAGCGGAATATTTAAGAGTTATTTTAAGTAAGTTTACTAGAAAATGGATCTCTAAAAACACCAATCTGGGTTCAGAAGTGGTGATTCTTATACTTTTCAATTAGTTCCTGTAAAAACTCCTTTCCCTGTTCTTCTCTTGAAACCAAAGGTGTATTTCTTGATATTATGAAGGTGTTTAATAAAGTTCTGCACAAAGGGTGAGTTAAATAAATTGAAAAGTTACGGCTGGAGAATTTCTTAAAATATTCTAGAATTACTTGCCTATTTGACAACAAACTCTTTTCTTAAATAGTCAAGTATTCAGCTGGTTGAAATTTAACACTGGAAGAGCACAACATTTCGTTATTGGTCTGCTACTGTTTCTACGATCATGAAACAAATATTCTGACACTTATATGCATTAGGACATTTTATTAATTGAAAAAAAAAATACCACAGTCAGTTAAAGATATGCAAACACCGTCGTAGGATAAAAAAAGTTTCTCTGCTAGATCTAAATCAAAGCGGCAAGTCCGTACTCATTTGGTTTTGTTATCATTTTTACGATTTTAGTCAAGAAGATTTCTTTTATAACATGCAGAAAATGTGAATTTGTGCTAAAATTTGATTAAATTGTCAAATAATATACCCGTGATTTTAGTTTATAAAAACGACTTTTTCAGGCAAAATCAAGCCTGTGTGAAAGTTGATGAGAAGTCTTTTTTTCCTGAGGTATTGCTGAGCTGAATTTACCTTAAATTGAACTTTACATAAAGTCAATTTCTTGCAATCCTGATAAAAAAAAACAAGTTATAGATTTTTTTTTTTTTTTTTTCATAAAAGAAATCCAATTATATACAAAAATCTATTTTTAATCTATGAAGCCAAGTGACCGAACAAAGTCATTTTAGTATAGAACGCTTAATTTTAAACCTAATTCATAGGTAAAAGTCGAAGGCCAATCGGCTTTTTTAGGAAATTATATCACCACCTTGACTTGATCCAGTACCAAGCTGCTTTGGCTTTTACAAGAACAATAACAGAATATCTCGGAAAGTATAATCACGAGCTTTGTCTAAAAACCCTTAGTAATTAGTCAAAGAATCACATATTTGTTAATAATTTTTAATATTGTGCACAGAAATTCCCTTGAATATCTAATTTGAGTTATTGCCACCTAAACACGTATTAAGTAACCTCCGTCAATCGAATTTTTTTTTGTAAAATTAGATGTAAATCTACAGTTTTAAATCTACATTTTCTACCAAAACTTGGAATAAGGCCCCGATTTTATACATCATACTAAATTTTAATCTCAATTTTTGATATTCACGATTCAAAAGACCAAAAGTTTCTCTCACGTCTACGCGTTGTTTTTATTCACTTAAGGGATCAAAAATTTAGACATAAATTTCTTAACATTAAGAACTCCCTTTAATTGCTTTAACAGCTAACTCTATGGAAAACAAAAAGTAATTTAGGGGCTCCTCATTTATGGCCCCACACCTGCGTTTGCTAAATGTCCCAGTTAATTTTCTTTTTCCCAAATTTTCATCAATTAATTTTCTGTAATCAAATATTTATATTTCACTTAATATTTAATTTAATATTTATTGTCATAATTATAATTATGTAATATTATTATAATTTATTATAATTTTATGAAGTCTTATAACCCTCTTTTACCTTATTATTATATTTTTGAAATTTAAAAAAATTAAATTTAATGAAAATTAAATAGGTTATATCAGTGATCCTTATAATTCTATCTGTCTTTCTCATGACTATTACTTACGCAGCTCGTTCATGGTCTTTCGCCTGTGACCCAATGGCTCAACAATAAAATTCCTATTCATGCCCAATCAGCCCTCTGGCCTCATCCTGAAATTTCTCACTATGTTATTTTCCTTCCTTCCCTCAATGAATTTAAGAGCAGATTCTATGTTTTTTGTATTTATTCATTTCTATTTCCAAATAAAGAAATTCATACTCTAAATCAAATTATAAAAGGTGTATTAAAAAACCATGCCATTTATGCTGGTTTTTCCTTGAAATTTCCCAGGGTAAGACAATATATCAAAATATATATTTTTTATAAATTTTAGAATAAAGCTCTAACGATTTTGATTAGTTTTTGTTCCATTTTGTTTAGATTTTCAGATTATTGTCCAAAATTAACAGTTTTGTTAAAAATCATTCAATGAATTCTTTTCCTCTCTCACGCTCCACCCTCCATACCTTCTTTTTATGACAAATTTTAGAATTAATCTTTTTGTACTTTAAGATAAAAACATTTCAACAATGGTGAATCACCATTTTCGAAATATTTCTGTTAGATGCAAATTTTAATTAAATAACTAAATTTAAAAAAAAATAAATTTGGCCTTAAATTTATTTGAAATTATAAAGCGATCCATTTCTCAAATCATATAATCGCCGATAAGAGGTGATTAATAAAAAATACGGTTTCACATAAAGCAGGGATTATATTATCGATCCCAATTATAAAGAAAGTAGACTAACTGTATTCCCTATAAAATTCCAGATAGCTCTTTAAATGCACCGAGCTTTACTCCTACTTAATTTATGTCTAAAAAATTTTTTTCAAAGTCAGACCTAATATCTGTAGTTTGAGCCTTCATCTATAAAAGTTACAGGAAAAATCAGAATAATAAAGATAAAAACACGGAGTTGCAGAAACAAGGCATAATGTATATGTAACTAGATCATATCAATATAGGTTTTTCATAAATAGTGTGAATTTTAACAAGCTATTGTTATGATGTTGTTAAACACCTAATTGACCATCCTAATTTTCGTGGACACTTGTAGTTGTTTATATCAGTGGACCTGATGTAACCAACACAATTACTGTTTAGATTGTGGTCAATTAATTAAACGAATTATTAAAAAATTACCCCTGGGGTGTTAACGCCCCAAACTAAAAAAAAAACGTAAATGGAATAAAAATATCTCACTAGACATAGATGACGAGTTTCCAGCCATTTTATTTATGTAATAAACGTAAGTGAAATGTGATGGTACGTGATAACGTACTCGATTTTTATTTTCAACGTTTGGTTGCCCGAATAATTCTCCTAATATTTCTTGTCGATTAGTTGTATTCGGTAAATTTTTGGTAACATTATCACGATTTTCTGAACTTTCAATGCCTGTTTCAGGCGTATTAGCCACATTAGTTGTATTATTTGCATTAATTATAAATTTTGGTGTTTCTGGCATTATTTCCTGGGTTATAGTTGCATTAGTTAAATCAGTTTGATTTCTCTGACCGTCAGGAATTTTTAACAATATTCCTTGTCCGTTATATGTTGAGTTAGTCATATTAAAGTTTATATTTCCACGGTTTTCAGAGTTTTCGTCAGTAAGAACAACAGTTTTATTAATAAATAGATTTGTTTTATTTATACCATTAATCTCCAAGTAATTGTTTTCGTCTGCTCTTGGAGCCGTAAAATTAGTTCTTGGTATTGTGATGGTTCGATTTTGTAAAGTTGTGTTTGAAACATCTAACAAAGAAACAATCGGGTTGGGTTGAGCAGGTTGTTGTTCAGTAGAAGATAAGTTTTTTAGCAAATGAATCGTATTATTGTGTAATGCTGAAGTTCTGTTATTGTCTATTGCAAATGCTATTGATGCATTATAAATCGATTCCGTTATATTGAGACCGCCGTTTTTATGCCTTGCCTTGATGTCATTTTGTGCTTGTTCTTTTATCACTTGGGCATATTTCTGCAGGATTGTTTCAAGTTTTTCCGATGCCAAAGTGGAATTGCTATCTTTATTATCTCTGTTCTGTGGATAAAGCCTTAAAGCTCCACTTTGAGCTACTCCTAGTGATATGGCTTGTCGTTTTTTCCTATGTTGTTTGTCAATCTGTCGTTGTCGTTTATTGTCCAAACTTGAAGGGTTCACTATTAAAACAAAAGTTTAGGATCTTACTGAAAAAATTTTAAACTATAATATTTTAGGGCCCCATAAAAGCTTATCCTTAAATCTAGTTTTCTATGTTTCCTATGTTTCCTATGTTTCCTATGGGCTTTTTCGGTAATTTACTGTACTCAAAGAACACAAAATAATGTAACGTACAATCCTATTCTATGATGCTGCGATGCATCATTTTAAAATTCCTTTTAGAATATACTTTAGGAGATGAGATATGAAAAACAGGGTTTTTGAATATGCCAACATAATTAAAATTCACCAGCAGCCATATCTGATGAACTGTCAATTTTGTGTCAGGGATTGTGATTTTATAAACTTATTTGGAGATGCAAGGGTTCTACTAACTTAACTACTGTAATATTACTAACAAATATTAAGTAACTTACCACAAGATGAAGTCACGAAATAGATAAGGATCAACAACAACTGAGTTCTGTACATACTATAAGTAAATATAGACAAAGAAATGTTTTTTTTTTCTACTATGATTAATAAGAAATGAAGCCTTATTTGGTATTTATATATTTGATATTTTCTGGTAGTAATGAACACTAAAATACTTAATAAAAGCACTTAATACTCGTTTTTATATATAGTAACAGATTCTTTCTTAGTTTTTATTAAATAATATAACCGTATTTACTTGATTAAGCGCTTCCTCTAAATCAAACACGCCTCTTAGATAAGCTTTTTAAATTCACATTTCTCTCCTTGAATAAACGCGCGAGTTTTCAAATTCAGAATTTTTCTTTAAATTTCGAAGCAATTTGTTTTCGTGAGTTCACAATTTCAAAAATTTTCACCAAGATAAATTTTTGAGTGATTATGAAATTATCGTGGAAGTTTTTGCGGCTGAAAGATCTTCAAAAGAAATTGAGATAACCACCTTAAATTGGATTGTAATTGTAAAGGTAATTTATTCGCAAAAAGTTTTATAGACACAAATTTCATTAGGATAAAAATTCGTGAAATATTTGGAATAATTTTGGAAAACATAGAATCAACTTTTATTTTTCTTGAACAAAATCGTGTTAAATTTAGAATGATGAGAAACACAAGATAATATTACAATATCCTCAAAAACATTGATTTTAGCACATAGTTAACGCCATATTGGATATAGATAGCATTATCAGCATTCGCAAATAAATATAGATTTAAAATTCTAAATTTATTTGCGAAAGTTTGCATGAATAAATAAAAGGCTACTCCATGTCTGTTTGGGAAGCTGCAGACCTCTTTACATTGTTAAAAGTGGGTGTTTTACCTCAACAAACGATCATAATTCCAACATCATTCGACTTTCAATATTTACTGCATCCAAAAAATCTGATATTCCAAATTTAATATCCATTCACTTACTCATAGCTATATAGAAATTCTCAATTAAAGATTTTCATTTCACGTAAATCCTCGGTTTTTACCGTTTCAACACCCATGTTTACTTCAATGCCGAGCTTAGTTAAACGTTCCGCTTGATCAGTTCAACAAGATTTTCAGAAGCGGAATAGTTTAAACTCGTTAAACATAAACGTTTGACAAATAAAACTATTAGAGGTTTAAAAAACTTTAGACAGAAAATATAACAAACACAAAGAGTATAACTTTCGATGTACTATTTTGTATAAATTGAAACCAAATGTCAAATAAATATACAGTTTGCTCATTTGTGGAATAACAATTTCTTGTAGGTCTTATTTTTAGGATTTTATTGAGGTGATAGTAAGTTTTTATAGAAGGTATATACGAAAATCAAAATTTTTTTAAATTTTTGTCATAAAGATGTCCAAATTATTTTGAAATATTTGTGTTGACAAACAAAGTTTTTGATGACGTCATAGTTGATTATTAATATAGGGCGAAAACTTGCTGAAAGTCCTGCTTTATCGAATATACAAAAATGCTGTTAAAGAAAGGTCTAGCTGCAGTGTGTCTAAACTTATGCATGCGAGAACCCATGTTTTAATTGACTTTTGGTTAAAAAAACACTAAGATGAAGCGAGATAAAAAGTTTCGATCTCTATTTAAACAATAGTAGACATTTCAAAAATAAAACAAAATTATGGAAATTCGATTACGAATAACGAAATTCGATTACGAATATCGGAATTTTTTATCAACATCCCTTCAATCAACTAAAAAAAAGTTAATAGTTTCATGAGAATAATTGTGATGATGGCATTTAGTTGTAGGCTATTCCAGTATACAGCTTGGTTACCCTGGTTAGTTTCCAACATCTAACAGAAAAAGTGATGCTCCTAAGTAGAATTAATATGTTTTAATGAAAAATCTGACCCAAACAACCTCCCATGGTTATATCTCGTAAGTTATAGGCAGTACTTTACTTTTCTTCAATTCAACAATCATAGTTTTCTGATTCCTTTTAATTGCTTTCGCAAATGCATCTATTTGTTTAGATGATTATCTGAAATATTTATCAGACCAAAATCTCTAAAATGTCGCCATAATTCTAAAACCTTATCGGTAAAAACTTTTTCGGGTAAAATTGACGAATTTTTCTCGAGGTAGCGAAAATTATAACCGACGAAAAGTTTTTGCCCACGAAAATTTTAGCCGACAAAGTTTTTACCGATAATGTAGGTTTCGAAGCATTGTGATTTTGTTTCAAAGAGAAAAATAAAAATTTTATTTTTATCATTAGTATGAAGTTAGATTAGCTCTAAAAAGAAGCCTATATATGCTAAACAAGATTAGAACTACAAATGATAAAAAGTAATAATTTAGCTCTATGGTACCCAATCAGATCCATCGCTGTCACTTTTACTGCAAAGTTAATATCAATCTCTCCTTCGTTTATTCCCATTTTTCAAATTTCTTCTGGAATAAATACACTGTTCGCTTTCGTTTCTTAGATTTTTCTCATCTAAATATTGGTAGCTTCGAGTCTAAAATATTAATGGACGCCTAAAAAATAATATTCAACTACTAAATAAAGTTTGCGACCCAGAACTTATTAATTGCGGCGTTTTTATTGTAGCAGAAATTTATTAACATAACTTCACGATAATAAAACTCCACGATATAACAGGTTGTGTCACATCCTGTAGAAGCATGGATGTGAGGAAGTTTAAGACAAATATTTTAGCCAGAATTTTGAACAACTTTTTGTACATTAACAAATTTATCTATGTCAATTTTAATCATCAGCTTGCTTTTTGGTTTTATAAATATATAGGAATAAATCATAAGAATGCATACAACAGTGTCTTTTGACCCTACAACAATATTAGTGTCTTCTAAACTAGCATCAAGTACTAATCGTGTGTCGGTTTCATCGTGATTGTATCGGAGTAATTGAGTGGCACCATTTTGTGTCATATGCCATGCTGTTTCCATGTCATTAATTACAACTGGCACATGAAGATGTTTTTGTACTTCGCTTCATTTGAAATCCTCAACAGCAGTTCTGAAAATATGTGATTTATTATCAATATTATTGAAAAAAATTAATCCAAACTTTATTTTTAGGCATATTTGGTCTAAAATTTTGACATACCTTTTTGTACTTTTGATTTCTCTTTCTTCTCTTGTATTACCTTTGACGCTCTCATGAAAAGAAATATGATTTATATTATGCTTTCACCAGGGATTTAATGAACTCCAGATATGTGGATTTTGGTTTTAACAATGCAATACATAAAGGTAGAGACGTGACAAGGAAACTATAAGCATTGTTCTGTGTTTTTGCTAAGCAAAATTCCAAAAGTTAGACAATCCCTTTTTAATGCAGTTAGCTTTGTGTTAACTTTATTATCTGTTTTTATTCCTGTTTAAAGCATAAAAGCTACCAATTAGGATTATTAAGTTCTTGTATATGTCTGGATGGGTCCAAAGAATGTGTTTCAACTTAGCATAGACTCATTCATTTTTTTTTATATAGATACATATACTACGAGTTTGGGACACAGGACGAGGACAGACATACACTATCTAAATTCTGCTATAATATTTTGCCCGAAATAAGATGGTGTTTTCACCATAAACACAGTCATCAAGTGGACTAGAACCACTTACCATTTATAATACGGTCTCTGTAGTTTGGTTTCTTAGACCACTGTGCCACGGATCCACAAACTTGTTCATCGACTTGTTTATCGGAGTGAACAAAAATGTGTCCAAACTCTAGCTCATCCACCAGGTCTAACAAATTATGTAGAAACATTTTACACACCGGATGGTCTGGTGACACAAGAACCATCGGAAAATACTCCAAAACAGATTTCTTACTGTTTGTATCCTACAGACTTATTGAAACAAGTCCATGATCTAATTAGATTCTCCGACTTGTTCTCGGTCTCTAAACCTTCGAAATTAGATTCTCCGACTTGTTCTTGCTCTCTAAACCTTCGAGAATTGCCTATGCAATATTTTTTTCTCAATGTTTTTCTAGTAAACTTGCATCATCGTTATCTATATGATCCTTAAACAAAGCTTTTTTTGCACCGATATAATAGCCTGATACATTTGTTTCTTCCATCTCATCGGAAGAATTTTTATATCCAATAGATGCATGGCTAATATCGAAGTTGATGTTCCCACCTGTAATTAAAACAAATGTGATGAATTTTGATGACTCAGTCTTTGTTATAAAACTTGAAAGTTTTTAGGCATATGATCCTTCGATTAGAGTTAAATGTAAACTAATGGACACTCTCCCTTTTTTAAAAATTTTGTTTGGAGAATGTCTGAAAAAATGTAAAACATCAACTATGTAAATTCTACGAATATTATTTTTTACTATTTCTTATGCAATTATTGCAACATTGTCAAAACAGCACACTTTTCCTTAACTACTACATTTTTAAGCGATTACGATACATATTATGTACCTAGTGAAGTTTGTGTTGTTTGTCGCTCCACTCACAGTGAACGTTTCTTCTCTGCTAGAGTATGAAATACTATTGTTTAACCTGTGAAGTACAGATAAGGATTATTTATTTCCGGTGTTTACATGGATAGTTAGTCCCTTAAATGTTTGCTTCGGCGATATCTAAAAAAAAAAACGTATCAAAAATAATTGTTTATAGCCATAATCACGCATCTATTAAATTACCTTAAAATATCTTAAAATCCCAATATTGTAGAATTTATGTTTAAACAATATAAAAATAAATTTTTATTTTTAAATTTACACGAATAAAGAATATAGAACGATTTCTTGGTCTATGCTCGCATAACGTAGATAATATCTTATCGATTGAAAATTTGACATAACAAGTCTTGTGGTAATACACAGTAGAAACATCATAACTCTTGTCTGACAACAAAAACTGAAGAAGATTTGAAGCACCATTAAATCGATGCTCTTTGATTTTTAGAAAATAAGACATTCGGGACGGAAGTCTATTTTTGCTCGGTTTTCCATGCAATGAACTTGTCACCGTGTTTTTAAACGTTACATATAAGACAAGTCTTCTTTATGTTACTGAATTGCTTTTGGGTCTGGTTTTTTAGGTAGCAAAAATTTTAATACTTTCGTCCTGGATACTAACGTCATAACGTAATTATTAGACTCAAAATCGTTTTCTAAAACTATTTAGTTTTGTTCTTGAATTAATTCTACAATTCAAATGTACAAACCCAAATACGTTTTCGATTTTATATATATATATATAT
>JAUZNK010010338.1:0-23924 GCA_035046665.1 Euphysa ruthae
GTATATATATTATTGGTATATATATTATTGGTATATATATTATTGGTATATATATTATTGGTATATATATTATTGGTTATATTTAAACTTTATTCATTAAAAAACACTTTTAATCGATTTTTTTTAAATTAGGCATTATTTAGTTTTATCTAAAATTTAGAACAAAAAAAAAAACCCCTATTTTGCTGAAATTTTTAGGACTGATCTTATCTTAAGCTTTTTTCATTTGGTGGAGGATTTAAAAAAAAAAAATTTGGTCAAGGATGGGTGACAGATTTTATGAATTCAAATTATGCTAGGATCCTAGGTGTCTTGCATTTAGCCTAGTTTGATCAAATATCTCTCACTGCAAGAAAAACGTAACTTTCATGATTTCTAAAACAAAGATTGCAAGTCATACTCTTTACATGCGCTAAACCTCCGGTTCGAACCCTGTTGTGGGTGGTCATTATATAAATGCAGATGTTGTGTTGAAACCTATAAAGATTGGACATAAATACTCTTAATAAAGATTTTCTTTTAAAATAAGGCAATTCATTTCTTTTGGTATGGTATAAAATATACATAGAAATAAAGTTTTAGTACACAGGCACAAATGGTAACTTTAAGCTGTTACATAGAATTCACTATGAAAATGATTAAGTTGAAACTTGTTGGTTGTCTTCAACGAATTCCATATAATAAGGGGACACACTATCCAAACATAAATCAGACGTTCATTAATGCAATCCATCATTTTATATATCAAACAGGTGTTAAACTGAGAATGATGGCAATGTTGTTTGTGAGTTAGCATTACTTAAATATTTTATTGATCTGTTCAAAAGCCTTCCATACATATACACAATCTCATTTATTTGAGATATAACAGCATTACAAATAATAAATTAAAATCCTTAAGACTTATTTCACGTCTGGTTTGACAGATTACGAATGATGCCAGAAACTAGCTGCAAAACCACACTTGTGTCATAAAATATGTTTTCCATAAACTGCTGACAATGTAACACAAATCAAATCAATTCAGCAAAACCCTATTAATAGGAAATCAGGCGCAGGCTTTATGAATAATAATTATACGACCAGGTTGATCGTGTTCAGGTGTTCCTCCTTGCAACAAACTGCTGGGGAAAATCAACTTTATTCTAATCTTCAGTGTTTTTTCCTTGAAATCTTCTAGCGTTTTCAGGATTTTCTCAAACATAAATAAAAGGCCGTTTATTAAAATATTGCATAAAAACGATGTATAATTGTAACGATGTATAATTTATTTATACATAATGAAGGGACACCTAGCGATTTCCATATAATAGGGGACACAAGCTAATTTTACTATATGTCATGGGCTATTTCATTTAACAGCCATAGCTACACCACCATCGATAAAAGATTATGAATTAGAATTACCATGGATTTCCAGGGGTTAAAAGCCATAATCCTTCCGGAAATAATAAAACATAGGTCATTGATATTCTAAATCAATGCTGAAAATATTATTTATCTACGTCTTAGGTCTGGAAAACTCTGAGAAAACCTGAGGAAAAATTTGATACAAAAACTTGGATATGCAGACTTTTGATGTAAAAAATAACAACAACACTGGGAAGGAAAGGATACGTGGAACATTTTTCATCAAATAGTATTGGTGTAAACCATTAAGTATTTATACACTAAGAAGTATCTTTAATTAGAGATTTTACAAAAGAAATAAAGAATATGATATTGGATGTCCTTATATAAAAATATGCATAATTCTCAATCATGATAGAACTTTCATTACTCTTTTCGCAAATTTTGATATGGAAGTTGTTTTCCAATAAACAGTGTTAGATTTAACCTGTTATTTTGACAGGATATCTTGAACTAGATTGGTGAATCACAAGAAGGTTTATAACAATATCTATGACAAGATCAATAAGTTTTTTGATTAGCTTGGATAATTTCTTTTTCTGATTGGTTTAAACAAGTGCAATATCTCAAAGTGCAATTCTTACATGGTATCGCAATCAGCAAAATTACAGATTAAATGAATGGAAATAAATTTTAAAATATGGCTAAAAATAATACTGCAAGTATAATTTCTAGAAAAGAGAAAATAAGATCCTATTCTGACACGCCTTTATCTGTGATAAAGATGAATCTATAAGAAAATTAGAAATTTACGAAAATAACAGGTCTAGCTAATTAAGCAGTAAATAATGCTGAATACCATCACAGTTATTAGATGAGTGCATTAGTATGGTGTCTTTAGCTATCATTAGCTTATTTAGCTATCATTGTTTAAACCAACGATTCAATTTCACCAAATTTATGAACCATTTCGGTCAATAGAAGCCTATGGTCTTCAAACGTCACACAAAATTTCAGATAAGAGTTTTTAACAGGTGGCTATATGGTTAAAAAGAAGTTCTATATGGTTCAAAACAAGTCCTTTATGGTTCAAAAGAAGTCATATATGGTTCAAAAGAAGCCCTATACAGTTCAAAACGGGTCCTATATGGTCCTCTAATCTCCAAAATTCCAGACAAACTTAAAGAAAGCAACCTTTTATAAAATTCTATAAATCTTTATAATTTTATAATTTTATACTTTTCTTAAATAACAGCTTTTTATGATTTTAGAAACGACGTCTTTCAACTTAACCAATACTGATGGCAAAATGTTAAAAAATAAACACTTTTTTGATTTTAGTCTTGTGAACCACAAGTATATCCATAAAATGAAAAATGAATTTAACAGCATAAAAAAGAAAAGAAAAGAAAGAAAAGCGTTACAAAAAAAAAAAAAAAAAAAAAAAAAAAAAAAAAAAGAAAAGAAAAAAGTGCCACAATTCAGAAACCAAAAACTTTGGCATAAAAAAAACAATAATGGTACAAGTTCTTTACCACAAAAGTTCTTCAACTTCTAAAACCATATTTTCTTCTGATATTTTTTCTTTGACAATCCTAACCGATGCTTTTTGTGATGTTCAAAACATAACTTTCGTAAATTACACACTCGTTGCATAAATTTAGCTGTTTGAGAAATGCTTAGTGAAAATCTTTTAAAGTCTATTATAGGAGCCTGGAACTTAAATCTAGCTATAGCTCTAATTTTATGCTGGTTAATCATTTTTCTATGACATCATTTCTATGCATCATGTCATTGATGCGATAAAAAAAATCTACCATCCCAGAAAATCTTCAGAAAATTAGAAAAATATAACTTTATCCCAACGGAATGAGTGGATTTGTTCCATACCAAAACTTTTCTTTTATTATAATTTTTTTTTTTTTTTTAAATACTGAAATCAAAATTATGTACGAGTATTTCAATATTTAAAAACAAAACTTTTCCATTTATATGTAAGAAAATTTCATCGTTCTGTTTAACAAGGAGGCCTTTGACACGTTAAAGTATTGAATGAGATTTGAAATGCGGAAAGGTTTATTGCCATTACAGCTGCCCAGGATAATGATATACCCGACCAAGCTTTTCAACATGTGATGACAGTGATTAATGGAGTTATAAAATTTCTTTATAAAATGAAACCTCAATGACAACGATGTTTAAACAAAATAAAAATTTCAATACTTTAATCCTATAAAATTTGGAAACGCCCAAGATAGTTATCACCTGATAAACACACCCTTAACTCTCAGCTTTAACTCGTGATTTACGAACCTCAAATTTTTTCATAAAATCTCAAACCCATACAATTACTGCTATAATCAAAAACATGTCCTGGACTGATTGGCTCGAACACATAAAGAACTTCATGATCTGAATATTTATCTTTTTTGTTTAGATGAAGAAGAAAAAGTGAAAAGATTTTTTTACCAGGCATCCCAAATTGGGTATCTCAAAAGAAGCACTTTTACGTTACCCCGATTTTACGTTACCCTAATTTTTAGAAGGAAAATTATATTTTCCATTAAACATTTTTAAGCGATATTTTTCTAACATCAAATTTTACGCTTTTTTTTTACAAAGAACTTTATGCTCAAATCCATTGGTTCTAGAGTTATCTACGCCTTTGAAACTCAACTCTGGGGGATGGTGGAAGATGGAATATGAACCAGATGGGATAACTTTACTTGCAGTAAACAAGCTATTTTTCAATATTAAAATATGCCTCCTATAAAAAGCATGAAACTTACTTCAACATACATCTAACAAAATTTAACAAACTTTTAAGTCCACGTATTGAAGCAACAATCGTTCTTAAAGTAACTCAATGGAACATTTGTATTTCTAACTTACTTGCCCGTACAAATTACTTGGGTCATGATCGTAGTATCTTTCACCTGACCTATCGAGACAACCAGAAGCATCAACATACAATTGTTGTTGTCCAACTTGTGAAACTGATTCAAAGTCGTTATCCCTGAAAAACATTACCATATTTATTTGTCATTTTTTTGGCAAAATACCACAACAAGCTTGAAAACATCTAAGCAGATATTTGAGTAAATTTTCTAGAAATTTTAAAAACTCTGCTTTCTTTAAAAATTAATAATAATAATATTTATGCTTCTTTTGATTCTATTTGCTGGATATTTTAAAATAAAATAAGTTGCGGTCAGTATTATATACTCAGGTAAATTGCATCAACTTTTATGCATCGTCCAGAATGAATACTGATTGTGGTCAGTATTATATACGCAGGTAAATTGCATCAACTTTTATGCATCGTTCAGAATGAAATGTTAACATATCATGGATTAAGAACGTGAAGATAAAATTTACAGAAGGTAATTCTATTATACACATATCTAGCAGAGAGAAAGTTTGATAACCTGCAACAAGCTGCTAACTAGGCTGGTCCTCTAACTCTAACAAACTAACTTTATAGGCCTTGTCAACTTCATTGAATGGGAGAATATCTCCAATTTCATAACACCCGTCTAGTGGTTGTAGCAATAACGCAGACATCATCATGTCATTTAGAGACAAATACCAAACACAATCCAGCCAACTTCTCTCTCCAAGCAGCAGGATAAATACTTTTACAAGAGGCTTAATTAGTTTACGTCAAACAAAGAAGTATTTGATAGAAATCTAATATTTTATTAATACAAAATATTAATACAGAATATTAATAAAGATATATAAATATCTTTCAGATATAACAGACAAAACATTGAGCATAAATTAATATATGACATGCTAAAAATTAGCGAGATATAAAAAATAAATCTCTAACATTTGAAATTTCACTTAAATTCTAAGCTATGTTTGAAGTTGTTACTTGAAAGATACCTTCAAGGGGTTTACAGACTGAAATTGTCTTAAAATCCCCTAAAATTTATTAAATTTGTAAGCATAATTTCACTCAGCTAAAAAAAATATCTCTGAATTTAAGTCTAGTGCTACTGCAGTTTAACTTCGAGTTTTCAAGTATAGTTATTTGTTGTTTACACAATGGTTTTAATGCAAAGTGCAAGCGTGACTTTAGTGGGTGTGGCTTCTATCTGAATTTTAAAAATTAAAAAAACAAATTTTAAAATATTTTGCCTATTTTAAAAATATTATTGTATTTAAATATTTTTATTAAATAGTATATATTAAACATTTTATTGTATTTTTTTTTTTTTATTTTTATTTAAAGAATTTACTGGACTTTGATTGAAATACAAGGCGAACAGTGAATACAGGTAATATAAATATATATATAGTGTATAGCAAGAACGTAAAGAATACAAACAATAGTACATACCACATGTTGTTCAATTTAGGGGGTTGAATTGCAAGTCTTGATGACAGTAGCGTTCCGTTGCCATCATATTCTTGCCTAGAAACAAAATTACAATAGGCTATGGATAGAGACAAGAAAGTACAAAAAATGATATCGTAAAATATTTTTTACATGAATGTTTACCCAAGTATATGTTTAAACAATTGTAAAAAACAAAAATAGTCAAAAATCACCTAAAATTTCAGGTGTAAAATATTGGTTTTTGACCTTTTAAGACCTATTAACCGGAAGGTATGATGGACATTGCTGTGTGGCTATATAGACGATTCTTTAATTCTACTGTAAGAAGTAAACAAAGCTCTTTAACTTCAACTAGTTTTCTCTTTGAAACCACTTGTACAAATAGACGAATATTTGCATACATTTTAGGCATTACAAAAATTTTTGTTCCCAAAGAAATTAAATACCTTTTTTTTGTTCTTTTGAGCAGCAAAATAACAACGACAGCAAACATTGTAACCAGAGCCGCCAAACCCAGCACAGCGTATATAATCGGATAAACACCCACGTTATCTTCCTTTTCTTCATTATCGGCATTAACGAGTGGACTGATAACAGCTTCACCTTGTGCGTTCCACCCACTCACGTTCCATGCCTTTTGAAACTGAAGCCATGCAATATCTTTAGAGTTATCAAGTAATCTAGAATTTTTAATCGTAATTTTTAATTTTTAATTTGCATTTTAATTTTCCGAAACATCCAAAAAAATTTCAACTATAAAAATTGCGTGTTGAATTTCCAAACTATTTCTTAAAATTTAATATTATTATTTTTATCATTAATATTATTTTATTAATAATTATTATATTATTTTTTATAGATTTCATTCATAAAAAAAAATATCTGACCACTAAAAGGTTAAAATGGAAACAAGCATTTTGTCTAAAATAACAATTTCTGCTTTCTTAAAACATTTTGTGGAATAACCGAAAATCTTAAATTTGACTTTTATTTAGAACGGGTTTTTTTAGACTGGATGCTAATTTCTGAATTAAAGACAAAATCATCAAAAACTTGCAGAGTATCCAAAAATTTCAAAAGTATCAGAAAATTTTTGAAACACGGTGTTTAAGGAAAACTTTTAATTTCTAAATAAGATTGAAGAATTTAGCTCCGTCACCTCAATGGCAGAGTAGGAACCATACTTTTGCAGGAAGCACCTTATGATGAGAATCTTTACATAAATAATCATTTGAGCGTTCTAGAGGTTCACTGCTAAGGATCAAAAATAAATAATATTGAGGTCTGTTATTATAAATCAACAGTTAGCATACAGGGGCCCATTGCCAAGGATCAAAAGATTAGACCAAAGAAGAATAAACTTCAATTTCAGAGAATAGTGGTAACGAGCTGGGTATCCGAAAATAAGTCATACAAGAATGTTTAGCCCATTATAACACTAAACTGTAGATAGTATGAAAATAGAGACCATATCACACAAATGAATTAGTTACCTTGTTATTCTTTCTTTTTTGACCAGATCATATGTGTTATCATTGTATCCATGGAATGAAAATAAGGCACTGCTAAAATACAAAGAAAACTAATTAATATTCATTGTCAGTCTTCATCATTTGCAATTTAATGTCCGTTTTATTAATTTTCTTAATGGATGTCTGGTCTAATGGATAAGACATTGGTCTCCGGATCCTAGAGCTGTGGGTTCAAACTCACCTCGGAGCCAATGATTTTCTTAATCATAAGCTAAAATGGGAGCTCTAAATATACCAGAACCAAACCCGCGGGCCCGCCTGTAATAAAATAGTTAATAAATTTGTTGGCCCTATGCTAAAAATACAAATATGTTGAAAATATGTTGCTATCTTACTTTACTTTCAATACTTAAGTTGGACAATGTGAACTATTAGTAGAAGAGCCAAGATGAAAACATCACCATGTCCTTTTGAAACAGGTTTTAAAAATCTTTTAATCTATAGATGCCAAAAGTATTAAACAACAAACGTATTTTACCCAAAAATTCGTCACAAACATAACGGTGGGTTTCTTACATTTGATAACAAAAAAATATAATTCTATTGGTTCCCTTTATAAACAGGCTAAAATTGATAATTGATGATGGATTGGCTGATAATTATGTTACAATGGCGTGATTTAAAATAATAAATTAATAAGAAAAGTTATTAAAAATAATTCTTTCGATAATTCAATTTTAATAATTTTTAGCCAACATAAAACTTTTTCCAAGTCGAAGCATAATCGTTTTTCCTTTAATTTTTCTGGAAATTTTTTTGGAAACCTTATGACTGTGCGAGCAAATTATGGATTACAAATTTAACAGTTTTATTGACTTTCTGTTGAATATTTCATAAAGTTTACGATAAAATTTCTATGAATTTTTATGAAGACGTTATCATTACTAATGATAATAATATAATAATATAATATATATAATAATAATAATATAATATATATAAATATAAAATATAATATATATAATAATAATAATATAATATATATAATAATATGGGTTGAATAATGGTTTAATAAATATTAAACCATTATTTAATGTTTATGAACTTTCTGACTTTATTCTCTGGCGTATTAAACACATCTGTTTAGAGTTATAATAAACAACAGCTAAAGAAAAAGTGTCTAGAGTGTTGGATTTTATTACTGAATTAATTGTTAAGAATCACGCTCTCAATAAAGGTAAAACTCGAACAAATCTGAATCTTAAAGTGTCGTAAACTATATTCGGCAAAATACCAAAAAATAAACTCTAGTTTTGTTGTTGTCATAGTAGTAAAACATTTAAAAGTAAAACATTTTAAAATTTGAGTAAAATTAAAATGAATATTTTTTCTATTCATTTCTTTTCATGATATCAAACGTAAACTCCAACCAGTTTGAGATTTCACATCGGGTTGAATTATTCTGCTCTTACATTATGAATAAATTGAGTATGAAATCTGTATGAGGATTTGATAATATTTGTGTTCTGGGATTCTTTCTGCCCTGCTTTACATTATCCACCATCCGTCAAATCACTTTAGGTAAAATCATACACTGTGTTTGTTTTATAAGGAATTACATAACTCAAGCCTGAGCCATGTGATTCTTAAAAAAACACCAAAAATTAGCCTAAAATATTCTTAAGTGATTCTTATTATTTTTTGTAATAACCAGCTTCAATGAATCTTAAATTCATGATTCGTAACCTTAAAATGAAAGGATTTATCATTCTTTTAGTTGGCCTCAAAAGGTTCTGCTCCTGGATCTCTCCCT
The DNA here is from genome assembly GCA_035046665.1 of Euphysa ruthae. Lineage (NCBI taxonomy): Eukaryota > Metazoa > Cnidaria > Hydrozoa > Anthoathecata > Corymorphidae > Euphysa > Euphysa ruthae. The sequence continues at coordinate 8,984 of JAUZNK010010338.1, forward strand.
CCTAGATGTTTTGCTCCAACTATTTCTCTATCATATTTTTTTGGAAGTAAAAAATTAATACAATTAAAGTTTTCAAACATTTTTAGATGTTATGATTTTTATTTATTTCTCTTTTTGTAATTTCTTCAACAGATGTTCATCAAATTGGTGTAAAGTCACGCCTGTTATTTGTTGTCTTTAAATGTTATGCTGATCAATCAGAAATACTAAGTCTAGCCCAAAGAAAGAAATTTAAAAGATAAAACATCTGTTATTCTCTGAAAAAAACCAATGTAATTTTTCCTTGGTTCTTTTTCTTCGGCAAAGTTTTTCCCCCTAGTTGTCCATGAAAAACGTATATAACTATCACTCTTCATTTTTATTTGAATAAATGTGCTATTCTTCATACCTTTGAGAAGAGCTTCCTATTTCTATAGTATCAGTAGCAACACCCATTCCAAGAATACCTTTTAGCTGACTAAAGTATAAGTATAATGGAATACATAACTAAATTAAAGAGATTCACATTCATGGAAATAAATATAACAGAAATATAAAAAATGGAATTTAGTATCTATCTCAATATAAGTTATAATTATATTACTCGAATATTCTTAACTGCATTTAAAAATCTCTCAAAAATTAAACAGCTGGCCAAAAAATTTCTATAATGATCAACACACTTCATATACATTTCAAAACAACTAAAAAAAAGATTTCAGTTCATTTATTCATTTGCCGTCAAAGATTGAGGGTATTTGTGATGAACAATGAAGACTACAGACTTTGAAACTAAAAATCATCATTTAAGACAACTTCAGAAAATTAAAATATTTCATTGAAATAATTTATGCAGCTTATTTCTGCGTAAATTAATATAATTAATTATCATTAATATAATTTTAATTTGCTTAACATAAATTAAATTTTACCGTTGCATGTTTTGTTGAAGTTATTTTAGTTATGGTATTATTATTATTACCTTATTATTGTCTCTTCACTTTGTATGACCTGATTAGCTGGGATATTTAAATGCAAAAACACGCTGTTCTGTCCATTATGGTCAATAGTAATGGAGATGATACACATTTCTAACACTTCGTTATAAGGTCGAAGGCCTTCATTATCAAAAGCAGTAATTTTTATAATAAATTTTCTGTCAGTGTATGCAGCAAGCGAGTCAATAACCTTTAGCTGCCCAGTTTTTTGATCAAGGTGAAATTTATTCAACTCATTTCCTTCGAAGATTTCATATATTATGCTTCCAAATGATTTGCTCTCCATGTCGGTAGCCTAAAACACGTATGAATATTATCATAGAAACACCAATTTATGAACTCTGCGTGGAATATTAAGCTCGGCCATGTTCTGTCAGCAAAAGAATTACATGACAGCATATGTGAAATAAAGAGAAAAACTGAATAAACTGGACTCTCATCTTCAGAACTCTGAATTCACCTTGAGATCGCCGACAAGATTTCAGACGCATAACTATTTTACGTTGGCAAAAATATAGCAGAGGTACCAAATATTTGATACGCTTTTGCCAACAGGAGACATTTTGTAGCTTAAAAAAACATCAGTAAGAAGAAAACTCCTACCTCATTATCCAATCAAAAAGCTCCTAGTTAAGAAAAAGAACATTCGTGTTGGTTATATTAAATAGCCTCTTCATTTTTGTTAATTTAAGTAATTAAAGGCTTTTTATTTTTTACTATATTATATATATTATACAATACTATCAAAAAATCATTGAAAATGTGGGTTAATATAGCTACCGGGTACGGTAAAACATTAAAGTTTCTATTTCTTTGCTTTTGGCCATCATCATCATCAGGCCTGAGGAATTTTTATTTTTAACTTTAATAGTTAGGTGTGTTTATTAATATCTTGGATTACAAAGTAAAAGTGTATGTTTGAAATGATAGTTAGCTAATCTAATACTAGTATTCTAATTGTTTTTATTGTGTCATTTCATGGTGTCAGCCAGAGACCTGACCTCCATAAAACTTATGATGAGGATAATGACTTAACAGCTGGTCATATAAAAAAGATACACAAACTAACCTACACTGCTTTATACCCTGGTATAAATTTTAAAAATGTACTTTTGCGCTTTGGCCTTAGCAATATTTGATGAAAAAACAATTGCCTCAGCTATAAGTTACCTATATGTTCCAGAGAGACAAGAAACTGGGTTTTCAACTACCTATGATGAATACATGGTGGACAATATCTAATTCCAAACAACACTTTTCACCTAATATTCTACGAAATGTTGCGGTTGCTCTTACGACAGCAAACAGATTGTGAAGCGAACCTCTTCACGCCTAAATGTATAAAAAATGAATCACCATAAAAGATTTTAAACGACGACGTGTGATGCTTGAGGTCAAATCTCTACTTAGCAGGGTGGTTCATAACCTCTTACCCTAGGCTGCTAAATTTATTTGTGATTCAGTTTTCATATTTTATAAAAAATGATAGAAATCAAATTTCACTCTAAAAAGAATCCCTAAAATAACCAAAAATATGCTCACATGTAAAATCATAAAAATTTCTGATAGAGTATATACAATATATACAATATTTATATTCTGCATTTTTCAAATTTTGAAGAATGCACAATATAAATATTTTCATCTTTGACTGATCCTTTGATTCATTCATCATACATGAAAAGAACTAGGCGTGTAGACATGTAGAGAAATTGTTAATATTTGATATTTTAAATTTAATCTGGAAGAATAACAACCAGTCCTCTTAACTGAGTCCTACTAACCAAATTGCTAATTATTACAATTATTATAATATATTATAATATATTATAAATTATTTATTCGAAAACTTTAAACTTGTGGAAATATTGTGGAAAAAGATTAATACTCAATAAGTCCCTGAGTAAAAATTAATTAATTGCGAACTTGCGTGTACATATTGGAATTATCTATATTGTTATTAATTAGCCTATAACGTGATTTTTGAAGCAATTATTAGTAAAATAAAATAATGATAACTAAACCGCGTGCTGACAACATCAAAATCTGCAACCAGAAAAAAGCTGAACATCTCGCATCAATTCGACAGAAAGATTGCAGAGAAAATCAAAACCAGAAATGCAAAATTTAAGAAATCTTAAAAATCTAAGCTTCATGTTGACAAAGATATTTATTTAGAATTAAAAAAAGATAAACTGGCTCAGTAAAACAAAAAAAAACAATATAGCATCGAAAACAAATTAACCAAAAACGCAGGTAAACCTAACGTAAACTTAACGCACTTTCGAAAGTAATTAGGAAACTAGAGTTGCCATCCAAATCATCCAAAGTGTCAAATATATGTTTAAAATAAAATGGAACTAACATTTTGACCCAAAATAAATAACTGAAATATTCAAAGACTACTTCGCAAATCTTGCAAGTAAACTAGTAGCGAAACTTCCTAAATCACCAGGACTTTATGGTAAAGCATTTGCATTATCCTATTACAAAAACTTTAACATAACCTTAAGTTTTAAATTTTACCCCAGTAATAAATATAAAGCACCGGGAATTTTTTATGGTTTTTAGTATGTCATAAGTTGATTCACGTTACTGGAGTAAAATTAAAACTTGAGATTATGTTTAAGTTTTTGAAATAGGATAATGCAAATGCTTTACCAAGCACCGGGAATTGAAAACATTTTTTTATAGATACAAATATTACGAATTTGGGACACATGACGAAGACAGACATACACCATCTAAATTCTATTATATTACATTTAAATTTGTATCGAAGCTCCTAAATCACCAGATGGTAAAGCATTTGCATTGTCCTACTACAAACACTTAAACATAACCTGAAGTTTTAATTTTAACCTAGCAATACAAGAATCAATTTATGACATATTCCGGAATCGACAATATAAATGGTATATCTTTAAAAGATGGAGCAAAGACCCTTTCTTTAACGATATCACAACTATGCAATCTCACGATCTAAACATTTCAAACAGCAACATTTCCTTGCAGTTGTAAAATAGCAAAAGTAAAACCTTTATTTTAAAAATGATGTAAAACAGATCCTAAGAATTATAGGCAATTATCCCTTCTACCTTTAATTTCAAAAGTTATTGAAAAAGTAGTCCATGATCAGGAATTTTAACAGGAATGATACTCATAGATTTACAAAAAGCATTTGACACAATCAACCACAAAACACTTTACGATAAAATGGTATTTTTAAAATTTATCTCAAATGCTATAAATTTGTTTCTTGTATTCCAAAATAGTAATGTGAAGGAAATAGACAGTTAAATAAGGACTTTTCAAAGCTCTGCTACTGGTTTGTTGATAATAAATTAAGCATTAATTTTGGCAAAGATAAAACTAAAACAAATATTATATTTCATGTAAGTAAATACAAACTGAAGAAAACTGACAGTTTTGATATCTAATCTATTATCACGGTATTATCATGGTATTATCACGGTATTATCACGGTATTAAAATATATGAATGGATTTGACAGAAAATTTATTTCTATTAACAGCTTAAGTTATTATTGTATTATTAAAATATCTTCCTGAATATTACCTTTCTTAGGTAGCTAAATTGTACCGCGTTATAGACGATCAAACCAGCCTAAATTCTTTGTTCGGTGTTGTGGGAATTTACAATAAATCAGTCTCATACATATTATATTATCATTATATCCATATAATGGGAGGTTCTCCTTATTTTTTTTTTTTTATTTTTGAATAAGAAAAATTTTTTAAATATTGCTGATATCATGTGATAAGAAGAGATATTTACCATGGTGCTAAATCCCAAATATTAATTCAATTGGTTACCTAGGGTTACAAAAAAATCAACTAAAGTTTCGAACGCCAATACCTTGGTTGATTCTTACAGTAACAATCACTTGAGCATAAAAGGTAGAGTAAATAACTGGGGAAAAATTATTCTAAAGCTTGATGTTATGAAGATTAAGATTAAAGGTATCTGCTTGAATGTCATTTGGTCACAATTCATTCACTTGTTTTAAGTTTAGAATTATGAGTAATAAGGTCTTATATATCCCTATAAAAATTTATATGAAAAGAACGAGGATTTGGAATGTAGAGAACAACTTCCAGAGCGAATTGAATTCTTCTGTAATTCTGATGTTTATTAGATCTTATAGGTATATTATGATGTACTTGATATGTTTGATTCTATGATAAAATTATTAAAAAATTAAAAATAGTCTTTTGCCGAGGTTTGGCCATAAAAAAAATTCACAAAATTGGAAAAAAATTTTATTTGAATAAAAGTGGTAAAACTTTAAAGATAGGTAAAAAAAAATTAATTTTAAAAAATAAACTATAAATAAACAAAAAAAGTGTTCACAGGGATAAAAAGAGCACCTCAATAAATTAGGTGGTATATTCCTTTGATCAAACTTTATAAAGCTTTAAACTAAAGGCAATATTATGAATAGCCCAGGGTATTTATTATATATCACAACATAGTAACAGTATAGTAAAAACAATAAGCCATACCTCTATTTTAACAACAACAGTGTTTATATCAGCATCATAATGGACATTTTCATAAATGCGCTTTTCTTTGAAGATAGGAAAATTATCATTGACATCCAGTACATCAATATTTACTATTGCTGTCGAAGATCTAAAAAATAATATTCATTTATTAATATTAATATTTATTAATATTAATATTTATTAATATTAATATTTATTAATATTTATTTTCGGTACGGAACAGCTGAAGACACCAAATATCAAACGTAGAATACACATAAAATTTTAAAATGCTTCATAACAACACGGCTAAATGCTTCATAACAACATGGCTCAATGCTTCATAACAACATGGCTCAATGCTTCATAACAACATAGCTAAATGCTTCATAACAACATGGCTAAATGCAAAAGGCATTGAAATTTTACTGCTAACCTCAAACAAAGATGTAAAAAGGAATTATTTAAATCTATTGACATTAAATCGCTTAAATCTATTTAGCAGATTACAAAACCTTTCTTTTCAGATAATGTAAGTCATTAGCAAATGTTCACACAAAGCATTTAGTAAAATAGTTCAATTAAAACGTTACGAGAACGTTTTCACAAAGCAATCCTCATCATCATTCTTGGTTTAAGACTCGTTTTCCATAAGAGTTGGACTGCATTTGGTGAAATGGTTCAATTAAAATATGACAATAATATGAATGTTTACATGAAGTATTTAAACAGGAATTTTAAACACTAAAAAAATGTTTAAATGAAGCATTTACAGGCCTGGTCACATGCACACACACACCATATTTCAAAATGGTATGCATTAATTGCACGTCTGGACTTCTTAAAGAGCTGTGGTGTCCAACAGCATTTTATTGGGAAAATTTTTGATTATAAAATTTCATATAAAAATATTATCATTTAATAAACCAATAAACTAAAACCACATCGTAGGAGAAACCACGTCTCTATGTTCAGTTGAAAGTTACAATACGATTAATCACACCTGTGTTTATGTTTGGAGGCAATACTTATAATACAATAATTAAGAACAAACACACCATAACAATGTGTACATGGTCTTTAAAGATAACCTGTGATTGTATTATGAAAATTATTAATGAAACGGTGCAGCAAGTGCTAACAACGCAATCATTCATACTTTGAAAGTTTGAGGTGCACCCTCATGTGCAAAAATGAATGAAATGTTTATGATTTCTCAGAACACAATCATTGTTTTTAAATGAAATTAAGACAAATTAAGTTTAAATCAGAAAAACATGCTCTACTTGCACCATAAAGAAGTCATTCATTCTAAACTTGGAAATTAAGAAAAAATGTTTTTGTTGAACCTTTTTGGTAAATGATTTACCAATTAAAACGTGAAAAAAATAATCACTCAAATCATTCACCGAAATAGTTCAGTTAAGACGTAACAAGAGCAGTATTAATAATATCCCGATAATCAAATTATAACTGGTTAACAGAACATTTATTTATTTTGCATTTTCTTCTTAATTGGCTAATCTAACAATTGTTTGACAATATGAATAGAAAGATTTCCAGATGAACTTAAATAGGCAGATATGGCTCCTGTTCATGATAAAGATAGCACATCATACACGTCCAACTAAGAAACTTTTTTTTAAGAACTATTCAAAACATTCTTACATATTTTCACCAAATGCTTTGAAATCAAACATTCTAATTTCTTTGTGGTAATCTAGAAGATTTCACAGCATATTCTGATCAATCTTTTGAAAAACAAAAAGAAGCGCAGGACTAAAACCAAAGTAGATGCTTTTTTGATCATCTAACAGTTAAAATTTGCATATTGCAAAATTAACAGCAGACGCGGCGCTAACATAGCTACGACACGGTCTAATAATAACTCCAATTTTTACTGCTAGCAAATTCATCAAAGTTATGACCATCAAATAAAAAACTAAGTCAATTATAAATATGGTCATGGTAATGCACCTGAGATGCAAGGATGAAATTTTTTTGATTTGTGGCGATACAGATCAAAACATTACCTCTATAGCCCTGTTTAAAAATGTGTTTGTTCCTTTATAATTTCAGAAAATGATCGAGAAAAATATCTCATCAGCAGATGGGAGCTCCATGGATGCTACTGCTTTAAAATATATATAGAATCAGAAATTGATAAATATGTAATAGCTTGCTTAAAAACTTTTGATAAGTCCCTGTTTACACTTGAAATTATGTTTTAAATGATGCAACTTTACTTCATTTACAATTTTATAAAAAGGCGCAATTGTCAAAGATTTACAAAATTTTACGATATTGCTAAAAAAATCCAAAAAATAATGGGTAAGGAATTTTCAGAATGAGCAGATCATGGACACGGAATAAGAATTTTCAGTATGACCCCATATGAAATCTATTATTGATTTCAATAGAAAGATAAAAAAAAATGATGCTTTTATCTTGCTAAATATCTTAAAATAGAAATTTTGGTTAAAAAAAAATTATCCAGGATGGGGAGTGTGCTGTTGCTAAGCAACAAGAATTTTCAGTAAATATTCTTATGGTCCCAATGATGTCAATGGCAACTTTACTTTATACAAAATTTTGAAATGGCCCTGAGCAAAATGCAAAATTAAAAATAGAAGAAAAATTGCTATTCAGGAAAAATAAATAAAAAAATAAATAATAATATAAATTTACTGTATAAATATTATAAAGCACAGTCGTCCAGATTGTATTGCTTGAATAAAAGACAGATAAATTATGTTAACAGAATGTTTATCAAAAAATCCGATTTTTTAAAAGAATCCAAATCCTTTCCTTGATTCATCCCTAACAAATCGTGGACATAAAGTTTAAATGAATGTCTTTAAATTTACCTGATCATCACCTTTCTTTTAAAAACATAAATCTTTAAATTTAGATCTTTTCATAAAAACTACAAAATATTTTCATCATAATTTTCATCATCGTTGTTAAGCCAACTATATCATCCTTATGCTGCTAATTCGCCATTCAACTATTTCAAATTAACTTTTTTGTTATTTTTAGTGATTCAGATAAAATCAAAAACTTATAAAATTTTTTACTTTCTCTGTGAAATATCTTTTGCATTATCTTCAGCTTGGACGAGAAATGAATAGGAAGTCTTCTTTTCATAGTCCAGTGAGTATAAAGTTGTAATTCTTCCATTAATTACATCGATTGAAAAACATTCCCTTGCGTTTTCAGCATTTGGAAGGATTTTGTAAGAAATGATTTTGTTTTCACCTTGGTCAAGATCACTTGCGGATACCTAAAAGTTTAATAAAATATCAATTTTAAAATTTTAAGGAATGGCCTCACTTCACCTGAGTAACATATGTTTTTTGGTTTACCAGAGTTTAATGTATCATCCATTTTGCCAAGTCATTAATACCTTATAAGAAATTTTTAATAAATGACCGAATAAAGCTGAAAAAATAAAATTTTAAGACTTGAAAGGGCAAGATTCTATAAATTCAACTCACAAACAATGGCCTGTCCAATGAATGATGGATGTTACCTGCGTTTTTCAATAACTTTAGTAACAGTTGTCAATTTAAGGCACACTTCCATACCCTTAATAAAACTTAGATTTAGTTTAGAGGAGAAATTTTGACCAGTTAAGGTTAGTTTTCAATTCTATGGGTAAGTAAAGAATAGCAAGCCAAAAAAATTTATAAAGCATAAATTGCCATAATTAAAGAGATAAAACGCATTTCATGAGTTATAAAATTTTATTTGGCGATGTTTCAGGAGTCATACTGCTACTATCATCAGGCCTATAGATTATCTAATGCTCATCAAATTATATTTTGTGATCAATACCGAGAACTAGAACAAAAGTTATTTAACAAACATACATCAATAACCAATGTTCCTTGAGGCATGTTTTCAGTGACACTGCCGGAATAAACAGGGTTTTTAAATGCAGGAGCATGGTCATTCGTATCTTTAACAATAACTGTAATCTCAGCAGAGGAGTCAGGAGAAAATGGTGGTTGCCTAGCAACAACCTAAAATTCAAATATATAACTATTACACACTTCAGTCATAGCAAAGAAAAATATCTGAACAAATATATGTCAGGCGTTTAATGTTTCTTTCTTTCAAAGCATGGAGAAGAGAAAAGATGCTGGCATACTATTGTTTTATTTCTCATTTCAATGACATTAAAAATTCAATTTTTGATCCAAAAACATCACTCAAAATTTTAAAGCAAGTTGGAATCTCTTTTTTGTTATTAACTTATTTGAAAAATATAATGAATAGATTTCTAAAATTACAAAAAAACAAATATTAAATTACCCATGTACACAAGAAACTTTTAGGGATCAATGAAATTTCTGTTTCATAAGACCCATAAATCTGTGCTGTGTATAGCACATTGAGTCCTTATACCAGATTTAGAGAGCTTTGATGAAAAAAAAATTCTCCAATGTCAGGGCTCAAACCAATCTGTAAGATGACCAATGGAGTCATATGATATTCAATTTGATCGCACTTTGATCACATGTGATTTCTAATCCTCTTTATAGACATTATTACTCAATGAAATTATTTTGGAGACCAATTAGGCGTATTTTATCCCAATAATAAGGTTATCTTTGATCTTTGTAAAAAAGCTTTAAAGAATCAAAAGCATAAAAAATTTCTATAAAATCATTTTGTTGAAATTTGGTCTTAAAAATATTCACAGAGACCAATACTAGGAAAAGCATCCTCGGAGACGAATACTAGGAAAAGCATTCTCAGAGACCAATAATAGAAAAAGCATCCTCAGAGACCAGTACTAGGAAAACATCCTGAAAGACCAATAGTAGGAAAAGCATCCTCAGAGACCAATACCAGGAAAAGCATCCTTGGAGACCAATACTAGCAAAAGCATTCTCAGAGACCAATACTAGGAAAAGCATCCTCAGAGACCAATACTAGGAAAAGCATTCTCAGAGACCAATACTAGGAAAAGCATCCTCAGAGACCAATAATAGAAAAAGCATCCTCAGAGACCAATACTAGGAAAAGCATCCTCGGAAACCTATACTAGGAAAAGCATTCGCAGAGACCAATACTAGGAAAAATATCCACAGACACCAATACTAGGAAAAACATCCCCAAAGCCTCTGGCTAGAAAAGAATAATTTTCAGTACATGCGTGAGGGGTTAAATGATTTCTTCCATGTTAATTTTTTAGCTTAAAAAAAATTTCTTATTCCCAATTTGACAAAAATCTGGCTCAAAAAAGAAGTAAGGGACTTAATAAAAAAAATACAGTTGTTTCAAGGGGTCCAACGCAATTTAAAGATGGCTTGGCTTATCCCGTCAAAATTTCCTGTTTCATTGTTTCAACTGTTCTAATTTATAGATAATTTACCTCACTAGCATTAATTTTTTATTTGAATTTATTATTTATTTTAAATTTGGAATATTCTATGTTTGCAGCATGAGATCAACTTTGTGTTTAAAAGTTGCTAAAATAAAAGAAATTACCAACAAAAATAATTATAACATTTCTTTCACAGAATTTAGTAATTCCTCAAAAATTCTTTCAACCTATAAGAAACCTCATAGATGACCTAAAAAAGGGATGTTCGTTTGAACTTTCATCTTCCCTCATTTTCGCTTACTTAAAATTAAGCTTTAAGAGAAAAAGACTTTTATAAAAAAAGGCCACCTAGGAGAGAATATGGCGTTTCTTCTCTTTTTCAATATTTTTTGCCAAGCCAAAAATCAAATAGTATATTGATTAGTAGAAAGAATATCACAAAAGACATAATAACAAGGTACCAGAGGTATTCAGACTGAATAACCCCTCAAATTATTTTTAAGTATTCTCTGCTAAAAATTTGTTTTCATAAATAAATCCACCAAAAATATGCATTAAAAGTCAAAAAATTTCATTTCATCAACTTATTAACTTTTCTGAAAAAAAAATTTGGAAATTTTAAAACCAAAAATAAGTTTTAAAACAACTACTATAAAAGATCCGGTTTTTATAATCTTTTATAATGTCCTTAAAATTGTGCAAAAAATTAGGAAATTAAGATAAATTTACAAAATAAAATAAAGCAAAATATACAGCATATCATTGGTTTATATTTTTATATTATTTAGACAACTTACTTTGGAAATATACGACATCAAGATTTTCATCATCTAGTATTTTTAAGACCGGTGCTACAAAAAAGAATGGGAAACAAATCTACTGATAGACAAACACACATGAAGGAAATCTCTAGGACCTCAAAATCCAAGCCTGAAGAATTTTAAAATTTATATTACAAATTATACCTTAAAATTGTAAACATCTTTCACCTCCCGATCAAGACGAGAACTTACGAATATCTCACCAAGCTGATTGATACCAAACGTACCAAATTGGCCTACAAGCAAGTACTCAAACATAGCATTCTCACCCTGGAACAAAAATTAAACAAATACCGAGTATCAAAAACAGTTTGCTAAATAATAACGGGAAAACCGACGTAAACATATTATAGTTCCCAAAAACCAATTCTAAGTAAATTTGAGCTTAACCATCAAGTAAGCATAAATTTTGACCCAATATGAAATTTCAAGCAAATTTTGATAAGCAAAGCTCAATGATTTAAAAAAGCAGAAGTTACAAGATTTACAGTAAAGTCTTAAAAAATTACATACAAGATCAGTATCAAAAGCTTTGCATTTCAGAACTACCGTGCCTGTAAGTGTGTCCTCGCTAACTTGTATGATGTAATGTGAGCGTTCAAATTGTGGTCGATTGTCATTTGTATCCATTACTTTAACATTTAGGATGGTTTTAGCAGCAGCGTGTTTTTGAAATGTTGATGAAGCATCAACTGCCTGCAAATGAAAATGAACCAAATAATTAATTAACCAATTAATTGGTTAATGTGGTTCCAAAAAACGATTAGCAAAGAAAAACTTTCTATGAAGTATGTTGAATAGCTCTCTATTGCTATATATAAGTTTTATCATAAACATTAAAAAAGAACAAAACTGCGTAATATATACTGTGACGCCCACTGCAAGAGTTTATATGATTAATATTGAGAAAAAAAAAATTAATTCAGTGTGATAAGCCAACATCTATTTCTTATGCTTATTTTCTAGTAACTTTAATAAGTCATTATAGATTTCATAGAGATCCATATATATTGGAAACCCTTAAAATATAAGGTATGTAATGATGATCCATTTGTAGAAGTGAAAAATTAGGATAAAGTGCATGTTAATTCCAGCAGTAAAATGCGTTCATGGTAATTACCAAATGTTCTTCTAAACATTAACAGGCACCAGTGACTAATGAATAACTTATCCAACAAAAATACACATATGTTATTATGTTATCTGTTCTTCAAAACAATAACAATATTCAAATGCAAAGAGAAACCTGAATTTCTTTCTTTTCAAAATTTGACAAAATTTTAAATATTTTTTGGCCTAACCAAATATTCATAATAACCACTAAATATTCATAATGGCCACCAAATATTCATAATGGCCACCAAATATTCATAATGGCCATAAAAATCATTATAAATAATATTTTCTAACACCGGACCACAAGAAAAATTTAAAAATGACATTTTCATTCATTTCAGGTAGTTTCATTTGCTTTTAAATCTGTTGTTGTTACCGTTTAAAATATCCTTTTTATTTCAAAAACCATTGGTGAAAGATATTTATATAGACATTTTATAGCTTATCAGATTTGAATTATTCATTTTACTGAATAAAATATTTAAAAACTATTTCGGACAAAAGATAACCTTAAATATAATAATTAAAAATTATCCTTTTTAAATATGAATCTATTATTATTAACTTAAATCATAGATATTTTTCACAGCGTAAAAACTATTCATTAACAAAATCTTATTGGTTAAAACATACATACATTGATGGTTAGCTTAAACGTTGGTGTCTTTTCTCTATCGATCAAGCCGTTGACAAACACCTCACCTTGAGAATTTATTGAAAAGAAATTTCCAATATTTCCATCTACAAATACAACAAGTTATCGATAAATGAAACTAGAAGTAATTTTTTTCTCAATATTTTGCATAAAGGCCTTTATTTTGTCAGATAAAAATCCTGCTTGATAGAATCATTGTTTCCATTTTTTAGGGTGAGACGTTAATGTAATATACTAGTGAGTATTTAAATTACATCTGCTTGTGAGATATACAAGCTTCTCAAATTTTCAGTTAATTTTCATTGATTGTCCGAAATTATTGCATTCAGTAATGACACATTTAGAATAACCACCCAGAAAATTTTGTTTTCGCTGATCACCCTCACCCACCCTCACTCCTTAAAACAAAATCTTTAAAAAAATCTACAAAACCAGGGAGTTAGTAATTTTATTGACAATAAAATTCTCACAGACAAAAGAGAATTGATTCACTTACTCGAAAGGATAGAATATCTAACAGGAGAGTTTATTTCTCTGTCCTGATCTTCAGCTTTCACTTGCACAAGAATATCTCCCTGGAATACAAACAAAAATAAAACAACTAAACATTATTATTGATATTAGATCAAAAAATCTTGCCGAAACCTCCAACTTTTATCGTTTTCGTAGCTTTTAGTGTATTTGTAACTTTTATGGTGTTCGTAACTTTTATTGTGTTTGTAAGTTTTATTGTGCTTGTAACTTTTACTGTGCTTGTAACTTTTATAGTGTTTGTAACATTGATGACAGAAAAGAAAAAAAAGAAAAACATTGCAATGTTTTAATTGTGACATATTACAAAACAGAGAAAAAACAGCAATGAAATTTCCTCTTAGTATCTACATGAAATAAGTGAACAGGTAAACATCAGTAAAAACGACGTCGCCAAAAAAGTTCTGGATACGTTTGCCACTGCAATGGAGAGAAAAAGAGTAACTTCAGGCGTTACTATCTTGCTTCAAGTACTTTAAATAACCTTTAATAAATTTTTAAAAAGTCTCACATTATGTTGTCCTTCTTGAACAGTAGCTGTATAATTTGTGTAAAAGATTAGTCCGTTATCATCTTCATCTTTCACATTAACTACTAGAGCTGTTGTTTCGATGTGACGTGCAGGATCATTTGCACGGCCATCCTAATAAATAAATATATAAAATCATCAATTTAGGTTTAAACAAACACCTTACAAGAAAAATAGAAATTCTCACAAGCTCTGGAAAGAATAGGGTGAAAAGATTTTTTGGAGGAAGGTATCCAGAATTTAATTTTGAAAACATCTTTTAGGAAAAATTAGTAGCTTTCCTTTGCAAATTTTTAAATTTTTTATCTTTTTAAAGTTTGGTTTAGTTTGTCTTTGAATTTAGTTTTATTTAATGGTATCAATTAAAATTTGGCATATAAATATTTTTATCAATAATGAACCAAGAGAGAGATTTGCATCTTACACTTTAATTAGCTTGCATATTCTGATATTAATATATAAATATTAA
>JAUZNK010010349.1:0-23921 GCA_035046665.1 Euphysa ruthae
AAGAGATCCACTACACAGAAAATTTCATGGTGATTTGTGTTAACATTCTCGGTGTTAACAGAACAAGGGTCACGAGGCATAAAAAATAAATTTTTTAAAAATTTTTAAATAAAAAACAACACTAACAGACAGACACTACACAAACAGAGATTTCATAGATAGAACTTAAAACTAAATTTCCTTACGGATTTTTGTCTGAAGGACATCAGAACAATATAATCAGCTTGGTCCAAAATAATATTCATGGAGCCTACATCTTAACCCTATTCATAAGGTTTTGCTGAATTTATCTGTTGTCTGTCATATTGTTTTAGGTTTATGTAAAGCATTTTTTATGATAGCGTGGCTTTATTTTTTCTCAGGTATGCTGCATAATCTGTTATAGGTGGAGCAGGTTTTTGATTTTGATTTATTATTAACATTATTGTTTTGAAACTTGTCAAGTGTGAAAAATAAATTGTAAATGTAACTAAAAGTGATACTTAACACATTGGTAGTAAAAAACTTTTTGATATTTTATAATTTAGTTGCAAAGGTATTATTGTTACTCTCTTATAAATATTTGAGAGTGCAAGTGCGTGTGAATGCAATTTTTGACAAATACGATAAAAGGAAACTCCATGATAATGGAGAATTTAATACGTAGTATAGATCTTGATGATAGCAAATTTTGATCTTTATAGTAAAAAAAATAAAGATAGAGGAATGCCGAATTTAAATTGCAGCTCTGTGTTCATGTTCGGGTTCAAAACTTTTTTTATCTAAGAGAACTACAAGTTTACCAAATTAAAACTGCACAGCAACAAAATTTGACGATGGCACTTCAGTGCATGTCTATATCACTTCAGGTTTATTACACATCCAGACAATAGTCTAGAGCAAATGGGATATGCAATTATCACAGGCCTGTGTTTTCTTATGCCAAACTATGCAGATAACTCAATAATTTTTTTGGCTGTTTGATTTAATGAGAAGCGTTCAAATAAACAAAAAGCCTCCCATTTGCAGCGCTCGTAATTTGGGGAAAAGTGCCTTGGAAAAATATTGCTGAGAGATATCACCTCGGAAAAACAGTTTCACGTCAGCATTTAAAAAAATTTGTCTTAGCTTTTTGTATACCTTCCCCAGACAAGATCAGGAATTTGATGTAATAAAAATATTCCAGTCACGGACAAGTCTGGGTTTCGTGCGCTCTCATTTTGATTTTGATTTTCGACTGGTAAACGAATTCAAATGGACTGGAGACCAATTTAATTTAATTCTCTGTAAAAAATTTTTTTTTAGAAAAGTTTGGCAGTTCCTTATATTTAGAAAGGTTTTTTGCTGCTGTGGAAGTTTAAAAACATTGGACAATTTGCAGATTGCAGAGGTGGGCTGCACCTGTCTTGCGTATATAATTGCAAAAGTAATAAATTGTAAAAAAGTAAATAACTAATAATTAATATCACTTGATTCATGATTTTCTTCTCCAAAAGAAAGGGTATAAGTTTCCAACTTGTTTACAAATGTATGATATATTTTTTTTACTTTTGACAAATTACATACAATAGTCTTCAATGTATGAATTGTCACTCTGAGTTTTTAATTCTTGTTAAGAAAGAAGTAAATTTTTAAATATAAGTTCTGTAAGTTTTTCTATATAAGGGAAAACATCTATCACAAGAGGTAGGAGATTTTATGAAGATTTTCTATGACTCAAGGATTTTGGTTGATCTATGCCTGGAAAGAAAGACTTGTGTGAACATTGGGAAGAGCATCTACAAACAGAAGAAATTGCTGCTATGTAATTTGAGAGAATTATAAATTTCTTGCCAAGATCTAAACCCAGGGAAAAAGTTGGTTATTCAAAGTTTGCTTCACTTATACTGAAATTGTGTATTTTTCCTGGTGCAACTGGTACACATTTGATTTGTGTGTGTACTATCAATGTGCTATATTGTTAGTTGATGCATTAAACATCATAGAGAAAATATAAAGATTTAATAGCCAAAACTGTGTTCTGTCTGTAGAAAAGTGTGTAGGCTTGGACAATACAATGAGTCTCCTGGAAAAAAATCATATATTTTCTGAGAGTATGTAGAAAGACAACTTTGAAATTCATTACAAACAATGGGAAACCACTGACAGAGTAACATTTTTAAACCTGATAATTGATATTCCAACATTTATCAAACCTCTAGTCACGTGTCTTAGTAGATTGCAACCGTTTGTTGCACATTCGCAGGCAAAATATTTGAATAAATTATAAGATGAATTGAATACAACCAGCATCATAATACTTGGTGATTTTGCTGAGAATTTTTTAGTTCAAGACGGAATCCAAATTTACCAATGGAGCACTTAACAATATTCATTACATCCTTTGGTGAAATACTATAAAGGGGAAAACGATCTCAGGGTGTTAGCCAGGATTGAAATTTAGACAGTATTTTTGTCACAATTGGGAATTCCTACCCCGTGGCCTCCACAGGCAAAGCCACCATGGTTGGCCTAGCGCTATTTTTGCTTCAAACATTTTAAACATAACACACTGCTTTCAACAAAAACCATAACAATTCAGATTAATACTTTATAAACTCTTTCTTCTCTTAGTTTTAATTTCTAGTCTAAAAATAAGCATGAGGTAGATTACAAAAATAAAGGATGATTATAAAATAACTGTTATATATTTACGTCGCTTCCTTTTAACACGATGATATTTTGTGAACAATGATTAATCAAAGTATGAAAATCTCAGAAACTGAATTTTCAAAATAAATATTTATAACTTGATAAAAAACTAACAAATGAACGGGTGTTTTACTTTTTGTTGTTGCCTGTATTATTTCCAATATATGAGTAAAAACGAAATAATTGTTAAATAATTAGTGTTTTCTATTATTTTTTTTTTTTTTCACTTTTAATTGGGAATTTTGACTCAGTTGGGAATACGGCATTATACGCTGTGCCATCAGGTTGGCTAACATCCTATGAAAATTTCTGACCTCTTGCTTATTTTACATGAATTTAACATTTGCTTCAAGCTCACGACAGGCAAAAATAGGCGAAAAGCTGAAAATTTCAAGGAGCCATAACTTTTCAACCGTTCAATGAGATTTTCTGAAATTGTAGTCATTGTGTCAAATTTCAAGGAATTTGGAGGAGTTACGTTTAGACCCGTTTTTGAGTTGACACTGAATGACCCTGTTTTGATAGTTCTTTTTGTTCTCATTATACCACTTTTCACTTAAAATAGATGAAACCATGTCTTTAACACATGCCACATTAGTCCTTCAAGTTTCTTGATTCATAATCTTGATTGTATTCACTTCCGATTTCTTGCATTTAAGTACACATTTAATGAAAGTCTGTAATTTTAAACAAATCTATTCGTTTCTCAAGCCAATCACAAAGTTTATCATATGGCAACCTGTTTTGTATTGACCGCTCCAGCACTCTAAATTCATCTCTGCAATTGCCAAAGCTCTTCATGTTTAATACGTTTTTGAATTGAATGCATATTAGAGAAAAAAAACAAATCACCAAACTAATTTTTGATTAAGAACTCACTTCTAACAATGGAGCAATAATTGCTAATTAAAATCAAGAGCATATGTGCTGGAGATACTAGACAAGAGATGTAAGCCTCTTGATTTTTGTTAATTTAAGTAAAATAAATCTTTTAAAAATTAAAATACAGAACTAAATTATGATTTTCAATCAATGAACGATGTCCTTTTGTTTTCATAGCACTTTAATCTTGGTATCTTAGTTCTCAGTCCAATATCATTTAAATATTGATTTTCATCTCAAATTTTTTTATGGTAAAACAGTGTACTGCTTTTGTACTGTGTAAATAATTTGTACAAAGGAATACATGAATAGAGTAGATGTGTGGTATCTAGACAGCTTTACATGCGCTAAGCCTTTGGTCCAAGCCCTTCAGTTTGAATTTCAATGATCTGCCAATATAGTAAATGAATGAAAAAAAATAAAATATAGTAATTTACGGTTTTTATTAATTAAAAAGAGATCACCTCGTTTTATTAACTAGAAAAACAATTGCAGAAATTTCTAGATCAAAGATGATATATTAAAATTATTATATTTCATACAAATCAATTAAGTTCTATACAATTAATATAGATCTTAGTGTCTAAGGAAATCTAGAAATTGCAAAATCTGGCTTGTGGCAAGTAGAAATTTACATTGAAGTTATATTTTCAAAAATTTATCACAAACATTTTTCTGGGTTACATCTATAAATAAACACTTTTTCACATATTCCAAGTTTAAATGATGTTCTGAGGCTGAAAATTCATATGGGAAAGTTTTTTGACCTGAGTTTTAATAATTTTAAATAGTTTTGTTTTTATATAGTAGCAGAGGGTAAAACTTGTGCATCATTATTTTAAGTGCTAAAATTGCACACCTAATATTTTAAGTTTTCTAAAATATTTGTTGAACGTCAGAATAAGAATTAGACTAATGAACCATTAAATACTTTATTTCAACATAAAAAGCACAAAAAAAGGTATGCCCTGTGTTTTAAAAGTTAGATGAATCAGTTTGATAACCAAAATGCATGATAATGTGTTTACAACCTTTATGGGGAACTTTGGTTTTTTAAATACAACATATGTGCAAATAAAAACACGCTCTTTAGTTCATTTGATAGATGACTTTTAAACATAAGATGCAATAATTATGTTATGATAATTGTAGCCTTGGTTAAGACTTGCGCAATTTTTACCCGTAAAAAACACTTAGTGCGGTTAGAAATTGCCCGTATTTGGGGGATAGTGTCAGGGAAGTAAGTCATTCTCTAAAACGTCTGTGTAGCTTAATTTAATTATAACTAACAATCTAAATCAGTACTAATTAAGATAAGAAGATAAAACAACATTGAACAGAAAGTTTTAAAATGAAAATGAGTGGAACAAGAGACATTAAACACATTGACACAAATATACTTGCAATTCTTGCAAGAATTTCAAGGAAATATTGATAGCTTACAACTAGATGGTTTGAAACTGCATGTGGGCTCTGATATAGTTCTTGGAGGGAAATTCCGATCACAATCGGGATTTTGGTTTCTTTCCAGCATTCAATATTATCTATGGCCCAAATGTTGTTGAGCCTTAAAAAGAAATAAATGTAATATCCCAAATAATCTTGCTATCAAACAGAAATTTTATCCATTTTGCTATCGAGATAGAGAGACTCTTTAAAGCACAATTTTCATGTATGAGATAGGGTGTTTATTTGTTAATAGAAAATTGTTTATAATAAAATGACTCTTTTAACTTTCTCGTATCCTTCAAATTCAAATATGCTTAAAATAGGTTAATCATTTCCCTCTGAAACAAGAATTCACTAGCAAATTCATTTCAAGTCAGTAGATTTATTAGCCATAGATCTCATTACTAAGTTTATATCTAGCCGACTTGAATATCTAGAGGAAAAACAAAGTATAAATCTGAAAAAAACATTATAAGACTAGAATAAAAACCAAATCCCACAATTCCTCATCACAAACCAACTTTTTTTAGTAATTTTTAAAAAATATTACCATTGTTTTATTAGATAGAAAGATTTATTTTTATAATTATATATATTAAATTTGGTTAATCAAAGAATAAGGGACAAAAAAAATGAGTATTTTTCAAACTGATTTGAAAAAGTGTGTCGGCGGAAACTAAGGCGCATAATTTTTTGTGCGTAATTTTCAAACTCAGATGGGCAGGTTTTAAACATTTTGTCGGGTAAAAATCAAGCATTGATATTTAAGTCATGCGGCAGTACGCAGAGGGTTAGGAAATAAACATTTATTGAGATTTAAAAAGGGTGGAAAAAGCTTCATATACAAGAAAAATGGAGTTTTCTCAATGCGGGAAACAAAAACAAAACTAAAGTTTACTAAAATTGCGCAAATTTTACCCGCTGTCACTATAGTTTATATAAAATTGATACTAATATGAAACTAACATGGGATGAATTCAAATCAATCTGCCAAGAACAGAAGCCAAATATCTTTAAGTCTGGGGACTTATCAAGGACTGGATCAAGGTCGAAACAAGACAGAGAAGATATGGAACAAAGTTGAGGAGTATGCAGAAGAAAATGGTGGGAGCACCTTGCGAATTCTTGCATTGCTCCTCAAAAAATGTAAAGAAAAGACTGCACGTGAATTTGGCAACTACATATGGGCACAACCATCTTGTACACAAAAAGAACTAACACCATATGCATCAAAATTAATTTCAATTAATTCAGCCATTGCCGTCATGGTAGATTTCCAACTTGGTTGAGAAACATACACCAAACTGTGGAAGATTGTGAAACAAGAAGGTCAAGATATTATTCCACCCAGGATCCATATCAGGAAGACACAAATGGGAATATCTCCAAAGCCAAAATCACTCCCTGATCCACATGAAGGTGTTCAAATGGAATATGCTACATCTGTGAAGATCACAGCACAGAAAATCATGGATGAACTTCCACCAGCTATTCTTCCATCATCTGTTGTCATGAACATTAAATTTGGGTTTGATGGTAGTGGTAGCCATGCTATCTATCGTCAAGTTGATAATAAAAAAACGAACAACATCATGTCTATGTTTTGTCCTCTGTCAATCATTTCGGACTGTGGAGATGTAAAATGAATTCAAAAGTCACCTAACAGTCGATTCACACATCGCCCTCTTGCGTTGCAGTTGCGGAAGGAATTGACAGAAACACTTCAATCCCTTACAGTGTTTGGTGACGACATAAATACCATACAGAATGAAGGTTTCAAAACTGTTGTTGGAGAAAAAGAAGTGTTGATGAAGGTGAATGTTGCATCACATGATGGATATGAAGGCTGCCAACTTGTATCTGGGTCATGGCGGAGCATTTTGTGATTTGTGCGACCACTCCAGAGCTGACTGTCATGATCCAGCCATAGTAAGAGCAGGGTTTGAAATTACTAGGACAGTTGCTGATTTACACTTCTTGTTTGAAGAAGTGGGAGATAAGAATGGGGATGTTGTGAAACGTCGTTTTGATTATGACACTCGAAAGGGATTGACTAACAAGCCAATTCCAAATCATAAGGTGATCTCTGTGCAAGTACTCCATGCCTTGGTACAGACATTCGATCACTATATGAAGATAACTGTACACTTGAAAGCCAAATTGTTTGAATGGTCGGAATCTGAGGCATCACATTATCATAGATTTCTGAAAACTGCCAAGGAGGAATCAAGAAAAAACTGGCGATGGGGGAGATAGAATGGGAAAAGGAGGAACCTCGACTAACGGAAAGTCATAGTAAGAGCAGGGTTTGAAATTACTAGGACAGTTGCTGATTTACACTTCTTGTTTGAAGAAGTGGGAGATAAGAATGGGGATGTTGTGAAACGTCGTTTTGATTATGACACTCGAAAGGGATTGACTAACAAGCCAATTCCAAATCATAAGGTGATCTCTGTGCAAGTACTCCATGCCTTGGTACAGACATTCGATCACTATATGAAGATAACTGTACACTTGAAAGCCAAATTGTTTGAATGGTCGGAATCTGAGGCATCACATTATCATAGATTTCTGAAAACTGCCAAGGAGGAATCAAGAAAAAACTGGCGATGGGGGAGATGGAATGGGAAAAGGAGGAACCTCGACTAACGGAAACACAGCAAGAAGTATATTACGTCAAGGAGGGAGAGAAATTGACATCAAGATGTTACTTGATAGGTTTCAAAGTGTGATGACACAGATTGGACAGTATCTTTCAGTCATACTGCGATTGTTCTCCTGACAAAGACATCAATGTTCAAGAGTACAAAAAGATTTTACCACTCTCTACCTGTTGTACCTTGAAAGCTCCCCCACACCACAGAAGAAGAAATCACCTCAACCGAAAGATGAAATGTGGGTAATTGTCCCACCAACCCTCCACAAACTTCTTGCCCACTCGTGGGAACTCATTGAGATGAACGATGGTTGAGGGTTGAAATATTTTGATGAATCTGGTTTGGAAGCAAACAACAAAGTGCTGAGATGAATTCGTCTCAAGTTAACTTGAAAAACATCTCAGGCTGACAACTTGGAGGATGTTATCAACAGACTGTGGTTGGGATCAGATCCCAACATCAATAATGTAAGACTCAAAGCGCAATCATTCTGCAAGCAATGTACAGAGTATGGGCATTCGACTAGATACTGTAGGAAAGGTAACCATGTCTTGGGCCCTCCAAGTAATGACGATGCTCTGTTTGAGAAGTTGTTGAATTTTTGATACATTATTCTAAAGATGTTGAAATATTGTTGCAATATTTTTTATGGGCCCTCAACCAGCGTCAGAGGATAGTTGTAAGATCTACCCAAACATGTGTTTTTGCCTAAAATGCCCAAATATGGTAATTTCAGCCCGGATCCCCCAAAAATAGTGATTTCTGTTTCTGTTGTTATTTTACTGAATTCAGTTTGCCAGGTGATTCTTTAACAGGAAGATATGTCTGAAAAAGTGTTTTTACCCAAAATGCCAAAGCATGAATATTTGGGTCCAGATCCCACCAAAAAGGAATATTTTTGAAAAGTATCTATACTATTGAAATCAACTTTGTAAGACGCTTCCAAAATGCCCTCAACCATTGTCATGAGGTTTTTTAATGGGAAGACATGTCCAAAAAAAGATTTTTGCCCAAAATGCCCAAATATGAAAATTTAGGCCAAAATCCCACCTAAAAGGAAACTTTTAAAACATGTTTTTTTTTACTGAAATCAAGTGGGTAATATGGTTCTAACAAGCCCTGTAATAATGTCAGGAGATGTTTTAATGATGAGATATACCTGAAAATGTGTTTTTTGCTTAAAATGCCCAAATATGGGACCCAGATCTCCCAAAAATTCTCATTTTTGAAAAATTATTACCATATTTTTTCTGTCGCATTAGTACGTTACCAAAGAGCCATCAAGCAATGTCAGCATATTATTTTAAGCCAAGATATTGGCTTATTTCCAAAATTTCACTCTCTGGGCCCACTGTGATCTATTAGCATTGTCTTAGCAAGTTGCAACCAGATTCATTTATTACACGTTCACAGGCAGCAAATCTGAATCAAGTTAAAGATGAATTGGATACAACCAGCATCATAATACTTGGTGATTTTGCTGAGAATTATGCTTTTGCAGTTCAAGTCGACATCCAAAGCTACTGTTAGAACACTTAACAATGTTCATTACATCCTTTGGTGATATGCTATAAAAAGAAAGACCTTCTTTAGGATTTGTCATTCTGCTACGTTTGAGATGATATTATACATGGTGTAACATTTTTCTACAAAATATTTGAGATGATAATACTTGAATTGAAGGAAAGTTTTTCTTAGTTAAATTATTATCTTTACAGATGGATGTGCTGGACAGTACAAAAATTGTAAAAGTTTATAATCTATGTCAACTTAACAGAGAGTTTAGTGTCATAGGTGAATGGAATTTTTTCGTCCCATGAGAAGTCACCATTTGATGGAATCGGTGGTACCGTCAAAAGGCTAACATTGCAACAAAGTTAGAAATTTACCGTCGTGATCAAATACTAACATTATAAGCCATGTTTGAATTAAATTTGGATACATCAAGCGATTTGATTTTGCAGTAAACAGTCAAGTTACGAAGGAGTGATGGCGTTACCTGGTACTGGAAGCTTTCACCAGTTTATCCATCTTTTTGACAACAGAGTTGGATCAAAAAGATTTGCCTCAGATACTGACTTTACACGTATCCATTGTTTGACAAAACATCAAGTAGAGTTTCAGCCAGAAACCAGTTCATATGTTGCAGTGGTTTACATGCCAATCTTGCTTCAGCTTTAACTTAACATTTAAACCCTTCATGCAAGAAAAACCAAAGTAATTGATCCTGTTAACATCTCATCAAATGTTTATTCAGTAGAAATTGAAAACTGGAATCTAATAAGACTGATTATTGTGGTTTCTGACAATATTTGGTCAAGCATTTTTTTTTTTTTTTTTTTTTTTTTTTTTTTTATTTTAACATCGGTAAATAAGTTTGGGCGCCCAAACTAATCTACCAAAACCCAAGCTTGTCATCTCTTTGAAAGTAAATATAATTGTCATAATGAGTTATTTTGAAAGACTGTACTTTCTTCAAATAATTATTTCGAAGCATGTCAATTAAAAGCCAACCGAACGATCAAAAAAATCTAAATCAAAAAAGTTTTAGAATAAATTATATTTGATTCGTATATGTGCCCTCCTATCTATTTATATTAATGCTATAATCGTAGCAATCAAACTTTCTGTAAAAGATCATCTCATATCACCTCTAGTATAAAAAGAAAGGGTGCTAAATGTTGATAAAACAATAGCATTTAAGCATATTATGATTTTTATAACACATTAACTGCACTTTTTTAAATTTATAGTTAAAGGCATTAAATTATTTATTTGTTTGAGTTTTTCATTACTTATTTTTAATAAGCATAGATACATTAGTTAAACCACAAAATAATTATTAGAATTTGTTTTGCAGATTTTTTTAAATCTCCAGGTTTTAATTTTCTATTGGAAATGTTTTAAACCTCAAACGTTGGAATTCTATTTTGTTTTATAGAATTTTCAACCATTAATCATTATTTTTTGTTATTTTTTCAAGTTTGTAAATGAAACACAAGCGAAGAGTTATTTCATAAATTGGTTTTTGATATCTTCTAGTTAAAATTGCATTTTTCATACTTGGTAAGTGGCCTAACTAGACCATATTGTGGTAACCTGTATATATTTATGCAGTAGAATAGGGTGTTTAAATTTTGATTTTGCAACATAGTCTCATTATTTCTTTTTAGAAGCGTGTGCAAGTGAAAATAGAAGTTGGCCACCAGTCAACCTGTCGCGATATAATCACTCCTACTGGCTTCACTCATGATTGGAATATATTTGTACGAGGTGCTGAAGGAAATGATATTTCGCATTTTGTAGAAAAAGTTGTTTTTATTTTACATGAAAGTTTTCACAAACCAAAAAGAGGTTAGTTCCTATACATGATTTTAATAGATTTGAGTCGCAAAATTTTTGATAAGGTGTGTTATTACTATGTGTTAGGGTGGCTTGGGGGAGCTGGTGCTTTTATACTCGGAGGTGGAAGAAGCCACCTGTGACGCCTTGCAGTGACTAGCATGGCTTTACCCACGAAGTGGAAGAGCTTAAGTCTCTCGTGGCACCTTCTTTGTGTACATGATTAATTAAGAGATAACATGTAACTTTTTTTGTACATGTGAATTTACATGTAATTTTATTTAACTGATAGGTTTGTTTGTTTAAGCTGACTAACATGTAATTCAATACTTCTGATAATCTTAAATGTAAATAAGAATTTAATTTATATCAATCCTAATACTTTCTCTTTAAGTTTGATTAACATGATAACCATAGTTTTTCATTGTTTAAAATGTAATTTTCATCTTTCCCAAGCACACGTGTCGTCGCTCAAGCAAAGGGGCAAATACTTAATACTCAGTGCAAACCAAACTTGGTGCACTGGGTGTTGGGTGCATATATGCTGGTGACAAGTTGAAGGGATTGATCTCTAAAGTGAGCTTCCATTCCCGAGTTTTTATGTAGGAATGGCGGGCTTCTTTGCGTCCTCTCTGGACGAATTCCTTTTTTGTAGCCTCCTCGATCTCTATGCTTTTTTGAGTGGTATTTTTTAACTTCTTCTAGAACCGAATGAAACTCGTCTTGATTTATGGCGCCATTTTCAGACGCCTTGTTAACTAGATCTGAATTTGAATTGTGCTTGATCTCTGTGAGAACACATTTTGGAGTTTTTGAGCTTTTGTTCTTAGCCGACTAGAGCCAACTTTTGTACCAGCACCCACGAGACCGCAGCTGGCAGCAACGCCTATGATGATTGGTACAATTGACGCTGCGATCACAGTAGTTAAGAAGTCCATCCAATGCCTCCCAGAATGACGCCTATCACAGTAACTACAACATAAACACCATTGATAACGTTTACCACCAAAGTGTATTTGTTCACAAGGATTTCACAGGAGATAATCTTGCCCTTTATCTGATCTTAAAGTTTGGCTATCTGTGTCAATCGGTGGTCTGCCCCAGACTCGGGCATAGCATGAGTTTCGTTTATTTAGAGTATAGCTGAGGATATCTATCTTCTTTCTCCATTTCTATTTTTCAAGGATCATTTCTTTAATGTGGTGATTCGGCCCCATAAATAACCACGTATAACCTCTACATTTGCTTGACACCTCCTGCTTTTCTGGAACCCATACTGGCGCAGAAGGCCCTTATGGTAGAATCTTCGCATTTTTAGATAGGCTTCTTACATATCCAAATGGTGATTTTCAACTGTTATTTCTGTGGCGTCTTGGATGTTCCATACTTTAGACTCAACCTGAGCCGCCTTCCAAACGCCTCTGTATTTCATAGGGGTTGGCCTTATATCTTACCTATCAAGCCACTTTCCAAAATGATAGGCGGTAGCATCTCCCATAGAGTGGTTTGTGGCTTTGTGGTATTCTATTTCTAGAATATCTTCTAGCTCTTTCATATCATCCCTTGTTGCTCCAGTTTCCTCTTTGAATGATTGGTCTGGACGCAGAGAGTGATCTCCATAATGAACCATCGCTCCCCACAAGAGCCTGGCCACACAGCCACAGTCTTCTAGCTAAGGGAA
Source organism: Euphysa ruthae (assembly GCA_035046665.1). Classification (NCBI taxonomy): domain Eukaryota; kingdom Metazoa; phylum Cnidaria; class Hydrozoa; order Anthoathecata; family Corymorphidae; genus Euphysa; species Euphysa ruthae. The sequence continues at coordinate 12,682 of JAUZNK010010349.1, forward strand.
TGACCCTAACTGCGAATGCGATCATTATCGCCCTCGTTCTCTGCTCAATGTTCTATTGCGCTGCAGTTATCTGAATTCCTTTATTGCCTTATGTGGAATAAAAGTTGTGCGAGTCCTTTTTGACAACTTCGTCCAGTAAGTGGAGATACTCAATTTTTGGGGTGTCGATCAGGATGTCTTCCCAGACATGGTTATTATGACAAAGCACAAAGACCTTTGTGCTAGTCTTGTATTTTCCATTATCCCATATAGGGTGTTACCCAAAGCATCGACAGCAATCAACTTAATCTTGAGGGCAGTCTCAAGCGTGAATATTTCCTCATATGAGCAACATGTATTTTTGAGTTTCTTGTCAAAGCGTTCTCGTATCTGAAGGCTCTTGGGTGTCAACCCACTCCGTGCTTGGGTCATTTTTTCCTGGAAATGGTTGACGATGTAGCGAACAAACCAATTTGTGAACTCGCTGTCCTTTTCTGGTTCTAACATCAGCCCTGGTTTGCACTGCTGTTAGGGAAATGGCCGAAGCTCGTAACGGGCATATACCGAATATTTCCGACCCTTCCTCCAAATTTGCTGACAGATACCATGAAGAGCGCTGACACTTACCTGATCTCCAGGAACAACAGTTTCCTCTATGATGCGATGGTCAAAAACACCTTCCTTAATTACTCGGGCTAAGGCTTTCTTAGCTGACTTACCTAAATAGTGAATAGCTTTTCAAGAACTCTAGCTTTTCCGAGGCCATATCTATGGTTACCCTAAGTTTCTCTTTTTCAAACGAGACCTAATATACCCCGCCTTCGTTTGTGAAATCTGGCCCTCTTGCTACCAGCTGCATGTCGAATCTACAATATTTGACACCTTCCTCTTCTTCACCTTCTTCTTCACTTTATCTCTTTCCTGATGATTATGTTCCTTTATTGATGTAGCTCCCGTCTGGGGCATTGTCGACAACTAGAGCATAGTATATGTCCAGATCAAGTTTGACCTTATTTGAGGTCACTCCTCTCCTGTTCAGTGGCAGGTGGGATTTTTCCTTCTTCATATACGACTTAAATGGAGAAGGCCGGTAAGGTTTTGATAACCTTCTCTTAAAAGTTTCTGGAATAGGCTCACCAACAATTTATTTAGCTACTTCCATGAGGGCCACATTCTCAGCAAGTATTTGCTCGAGTTCTTCATCCTTGAAAGTATATTCATTCATCATTTGTTCCTCATCCGTGGTAGGAATATATATCCAGCTATACCTAGTCAGACACGACTCTAAATGGAATTTCATGCAAAGTCTATGTGCACGCTTTTCAGTTTCTATCAATTTTTTATCTAGTTGCTGGTGATGTAATATACGTCTACACATTTTTTGTGACATGGTTGCAAGATATTCACTTTCAACCACGAACCTCTATCATCTGCCTTCATTGTTTGGTATAACCTGGCCTGACACACCTCTAAATGAAAACGACCAGTGTCATGGCTTACATTATTATTTGCTAGTTGTTTTTGTATGTGAAATTTTCCTGGCTTGCATTAGTATTTGCTAATTGTTTATCTATGTGAAGGAGGCGCCATGAGAACCATATGCTCTTTCACTTTAGGGGTAAAGTTACAATAGTCCCTGGGAGGTGCCATTGGTGGCTACGCTCCTATCACCTCTGAATATAAAAACCTCTGTTCCCCCTTTACTATTAGAAAATGTCTAGGTTTTCAAACAAATATGGGTGATTGCTTAATTATTTTTTGTTCTGTTTATTTAAAGCTCATCTTATTAGACCATCTTGAAATCTAATGTTTTAAAGCTAATCAATCAAAATTAAGTGATCTTGCACTGCTAATTATTTTTTAAAATTGTAAACATGCGAATCATTAAAATAAAATAAACACCCTTTTCAATAAGTTTATTATCTGTGTTTTTGTTGTTTTTTATTTATTTATTTATTTTTTTTTTTTTTAGTGTGTAAGGATCCACCATATAAAGTTGCGGAGTCAGGATATGGAAGTTTCAACCTACCTGTGGAAATATATTTTCGTAATAATAAAGAAGAGCCTCGCAAATATCGCCTAGACTATGATCTGTTTCTCCAATTGGTTGGTAAACCTCCAGTCAATCACACTAAAGTTGAAGCACTAACATTTCTCAATCCTTCAACCGATTTTGAAGCTAAGCTTCTACGTGGAGGTGCTTGTGTTCTTCCTTCTGTAAATAGGTAAGATACCTGTTTAGAGGTGCTTATATTATTATTATTCTTGTAACTATTGGGCATGGAGATACTTGTATTCCGCTTTATGGAAATATGTAAAATCATCAATGTAGATGATTGCCTCCTGTAAATGGGTAGCCTTCAGTAAATAAATTTGAAGTGTAATTTTTCCAAGGAATTTATTTTCTTGTAGACTTAAACAGTTATGAAGGCTTAAGATTTTAGCTGGAAAACAAGTATAAGATTCTGTAGGCAGTTTTTCAGGAATTCCTCATGCAAAAGTCGTTATTTGAGAATGATATTTCAGTATATATATCACTAAATATTGAACTGTTTTATGCACATGCCAAGGAAAAGTCTGATATTACTAATTAAAACATGTAGGAAAAATGGCTTTTTATCTATATATGAAATTAAATAAGAATTTTGTTCTATAACTAAATAATATATTTGAAGTAGAGAAAGTAACTCTTGAAAACTACTAAAATTACTCTTGTTTTATTATTTTACAGAGTCAAGATGTTAGCTCTTGAAATTAAAATATCTTTTTTTAGCCCCTCAACTGGTCCAGTAGTTAAAAGTGAAGCACCCTCTACTGGTCATCCTGTTTCAAAAAGCCTCTCACCATCGTCCTCTTTAGACTCTTCACCCAGTGGTATAAAAAAACTTACAAGTTCATCACAGAAACCTTTGAAATCTAAAGAACTTCCTTCAAATGTTTTAAAAAGAACTTTACTGTCAGAGGATGAAGCTTTTAAAACGAAAAAGAAAAAATCAGAGATTGTAACACCAAACTCCTCTTCAAAAGTGGTTAAAGAAGTTTCAATTCTAACATCTAACGGTACCAGTGATACTCCAATAACAGAAAGTTTGAAAACAAAAACTTATCACAAAAAAACAAAAGAACGTAAAAAATCTACTGATGTAGTGTCCAATGAAAGTCCAAAACATAAGCCAAAAGAACCAAATAAAAATAGAGGAGGTAAAGAAATAAAAAAAGTTAAGGATGTGAAAAAAGAAAAGATTTTATCCTCTCCTGAAGGGGGTGATGATCTGCCTAAGCTACAAAAATTTACGATAAAACGAATGTCGGATGATGTATATATCAAAAAAAGTAATGGCTTAGGCAATGTCCTAAACAATAATACTATAACACAGATTCCAATAAAGGAAGAGGATTCTATAAAGACCCTTCCTGTCGAACATAAAAATATAAATGCATTACTTGCAGAATTTGCACAAGACGATAGTTCAGATGATGACGATGAAATAAAATTGGATTTACCTAAGGATATATCAAAACCTATAAAAATTGAAACGTCTGAACAACCTGCAATAGGACATACAATAAATTACTCTGTAGATAGTAAAACTGTTAATAACATCAAGCCAAAGAAATCAAAAGTGTACAAAGCTTTAACCAATGGTGATGCAGCTAAAGATGTCAAAGCTTCTGTAAAGTTAGTAACCTTTTTAACACCACAATAAAGTTAATATGGCTCTTTAAACCTACCCATTAAGTTGATTGGTTTTTGATTTTTTATAAATTGATATGTAAAAGTTGAGTCATGCTAGAAGATATTATTTCAGTAAATTTTGTTGGGTCTCTTTCTCAAAGAATTTCTGAAATAACTAACTAGCCAAAATATTCAAACAAAATTTTCTAACATCATACAAAATTTTTGCAGAATCAAATGTTTTTAGCCTTTGTCAGGACTCATCAGTCGTGCTTACTGATTAATGAAGGAATTCTGAAGCCTTTTCCAGCTAGTTGACATAACAAACTTCAAACCAAAATCAAATCAATTGAAGGAGAAAATATGGCTTAACTTATGTGCCCAAATACATAGGGAGATAAATTTAAAAGTCTATAAAAGGATGTGTGAGTTTTATGATCCACGATCAGACCACAAGGTGTGTTTTCTTATTAGGATTTGTCAGTTGTGTATACTGATTAATGAAAGATGGCCATAGCGCTTCCAACTAATGTGCATAAATTAAAACATGTGGTGTAAATAAAACATACAGCTAACTCGAAATCAAAATTGAATAAAAAAAGCAGAAAAAAAAAAAGGAAACGTCAGTTATAATTGCCAATTATCAAATTTATGAAAAGTTTAATTTTCTGTTTGATTCAATTTTGATTTTGAGTCAGCGGTATGATTTTTACTCCATAAAGAATGAGTTATATGCATCAGCTGGGAGGGCTTCAGCATTCCTCCACCAATCCGTATGCACAACTGAGAAGTGCTAATGATTTCAAAACGTTTCTTGCACTCTGATTGGGCTCATATAGCTCATTGCATTCTGTTTTTACCGTTTTGTAACACAGGAACTCCAGTGGATTGGATTATTTTTGGAAAAAGAACATGATCAATGTCAATTCCCTGTTTATTTAATGAATCATTAATAAAATCATTTTTTAAAAAGTTTAATTTTTTAGTATAAAATAATTTTATCATATCAATAATAGCAAACAGTAAATTGAACCATGTGTTTCAAAATATTTTTATTGAAATCAACTTCATTAAATTGTTTTTTAGATTTCTAATGGAGACGAAATACAATTTTAATTGTGTATTAAATACAATTCCAAGCATTTTTGTTTGTTATGGAGTTCCCAGCAAAGATTCTTATGAATTTTGGCTTATATTCATCCTTTCTTTTTTATTAATATATAATTTTATTGTGATCGTTTATTGGTAATGCTAAGAAAGCTACAGTTGTAGATTTTTAAAAACAAACGTGGTCATTATAGGTCTAGAAATAATTTTTTTGAATTTTTTTCCAGACCTGTAATTTATTAAAACGATGCCGGGAGCTGTTGCGCCATAGCAAACATCTTTTATCATGTAGTTAAACCATCGAAAACTTGCATAACATTTTTTTTGATTTTGCTGAGAATTTTTATTATGGTGGAAATTTTATTTCTAATGATTATTCCATTTCTGAAATTTTGAGAAACACGTAAAGAGTCATATTTGATCTGAAAATGACTTTAAGTTATCTCGAGATAATTAGTTATGACTGTTAAAATTGTTTTTGCGAGTTTATTGCTATAAGTGCTTTTTATTAAATCTTTAAAGTTATTAAGGTAGACTGTTGAAGATTTAAAAATTTTGCATTTTTAGTTTTAACCACTTTACCACAGTTACGTCTTTTTAGGCCAAGACAGGTGGAATCTGGGAAGACTTTACCGAAACCGACAACCCAGTCAGAACTTCTAGAAATTTTCAGACAGTTGAATACATGCGAGGATGATGAAAAACTGCAGCAAGTTGTAGACCTTATAGAGGAATCTGGTCATTTTGATATCACTACAACCACGTTTGATTTTGACTTGTGTTCATTAGATCCTCACACTTTAACTCATATTAAACAAATTCTTCTATCTTGATAATTATATTTATATCTTTTTTAATGAATGACACAATTTTCTTACTGGGTTTTTTCATATTTAGGCTTCTTTTTCAAATCATCTCGAAAAAATTATCATACTCTGTGAATCTTATTTTTCATGAATGTATATTATAGTTTTACGAAGTATTGAAATATAGATTTATGACTAAAAATAATGTTTTTAAAATTTTGTTGCTTCTCAAGAAGGTTTTTGTGAATTTTATATTTCTAGTATTACTTAGTGATCTGTAATTATTTTCTGTATTACACGTTGAAACTTGTGAAGGGTGTTCTTTTTCTGGATACGTTTATTGATTCAAGATTTTGATTAAAATTTGCGTTTGCTCAGATCCCTAAATTTGAGTGTAACATGATTATTTATTAATATCTTTAAACCATTCAAGATCACCCTTGTATATTTGATTATTAGAGTAATACTGTCCTTTTAATATTTTAATATAATTTAAAAGTGATATTTATATTGTAATTTTAGGTATGTATAGCTTCATCACATTTAGTATTATTTGAAATCTAGAAGCCATACCCAAATAAACTTTATCTTTAGAGAGATTGGAAAATGAAAAATACAGATTTAAGAATTTTTTTTAAATGGCTACTAGTGTATTGATATTTATTTCCCTTAGGGCTTTTATTGTCGATGCTGTATATACATCTGCATTTTTGAATCGCGTTGATCAGCAGTGTTTTGAAGTAATCAAGGAATAGGTATATTTATTCCCAAAAATGTTAATAGTTTTTTAATTACTTTTGTTAAATCCAGAAATTTTAATCAATTTTTACAAACGTTACTCAAGAGCGTTTTTTCATATAGTTCAAAATGTTCTCTACTCCATCAATAATTGTAAAGGATATTATATCCCATATTAAGTTAGATATTTTGTTTTTTAAAAGTATAAAATTAAAAGTGTGGCTTATTTTTGCAATCATCTTTTATGCTTAGTTAGAATTTATATTTTTCAATGAATGATACCAGGTAATATATGATCTGGGCCTTGAAGCTTCAGATTGCCATAAAAAATAGAGTTTTAGTCCTCTTTTACATAAAATTCACCGTTTTAAAATTGAGTTTTTTACATTGACAGGTAGTTATTGGTCATATAAACAGTCAAAAAAGTTTCATTATTTGTTCTATGATATATTCAGATTTCACGATTACGATTTCAAGATCGAAATTCGTAAAACAATTTCAGGAATTTTTGATTTATAAAAAACAGCAAATCTTAGATCCGAGATAATTTCTAAATTTTTCGTCAAAAAAAATTCACAATTTGCTGCACGTTTTTCGAGAAATACGAAAAGGTTTTGGTTGAATACATAGTAATTGTTGTTGACAATGGATGGTGTTTTCGAATGGCTGAAAATATATATGATAAGCGGCCTTGTCAATTTTTATATTTGTAGTGTTTTATTTTTGTTAAAATTTTTTTTTAATTCTTCTATTGGGAATTAGTTTAGGGGTTATGAAAAATTAAACATGAACAGATGACCAGGAAGATCTGCTTGGAAAATTTTTCTTTTTTATTTTTAGATTTTTTATTGGCAAAATCTTTCCCTATAACTTCTGATTTGTGGATCTAGAAGTTAATTCAGATAAACATCCGATTAGAATTTTTCTAAATTTGGTGCTCAGTATTCGGTTTCTCTGAATTTAGTCCCTGATAAGTCACCAAAATTTAATTTCTTAGTTAGCTTTACAATCCTTATGAATAACACTTACCCTTCAAACAATGTCCTATAGGATTAAGTGAAATGAAAATCAGCCTAAATATTGAAAATTTCGTAATAATATTTAACACCTAGATAATTAACTGCGTCCTATCTATATGGTTTTAGCATCAGTCGATTTCATTCCAAAGAGACATGCAAGGGAGCTAAATAGGTCTCTATTTAACAATCACATGTTTAATTCGAAACAGCGTGTTATAGATTTATATTCTAGTTTCTAGAGTTTTACGTTGTGAGGCAAAAGATCTGTGGATCAAACCGACATACGACCAATTTTCACCGTGAAGCGATTATAAAATGTTGAGTGCAAAAAAACAGCATAAACAGGCTGTTTATTTTTCCTTCTTGTCCTTGTCCCAAAATAGTGATGTCTTAAATAGAAAAATGACAATAAATATATATATCAAATAAGGAAAACAGAGGTTTTCATGGCAAAATTTTTACTTACTCTGTTGCCTTACGGAGTGAAAATAGCTTAAACACTGCAGGAACTTTATTCTAACTATTAAGAAAAAAAAAGATCTTTTGTCATAGGCACTACATTTTACACCTATAAAATTAAAAAAAAAAAAAAAAAAAGTTTTAGTCACTGTGATTGTTAAATATATCTTATAAATGCCTCCCTATAATAAATTCACCCTAATAATCATGTGTGCTTTCGTTGGTTATATATATATATATATATATATATATATATATAAATTTATTTTTATACTACCATCCTAAGTATCCATTAAGTTATTGCGACGTTGCTTAAGTATTTCTGGTTTACGGGTATTAACTATGGGAATTGAGTCCAACTAACCAATATTTGAATGACAGGGATAAAGAAAATAGTTGGAATACCCATATAATTAGAAAAATCGGTGTGTGGAAAGATTTGATTGTTGGGAATTTTTTTTGCTAAAAACCCAGGAGATACTATTTGGACATTGAAAAAAAATAACGTGTTTGGCACTTTCCTTTTAAATATTATAGCTCAAATGCCGGTTAAGACCTGTTAGCACTGTATAATTTTGGTCAGTATTAGAAATTGGAGTTGAACCTGAAATTATAGTTGGTTTAAATATATTTTAAGGATCCAAAAACATTGATTAAAGAGAAGTAAGCACCTATACTTGGATATAGCTCGTCATTTTAACGAATTAGTTTCAAAGTAATGAGTTTTTTACTATATTTACCTGAAAATCACCGTAAAAATCAATATTTTAGGGATCGCATTTTGAAGAAAGGGACGTTTATTTAGACAAATTTTTATATTTTCTAATTGATTCATTTTTATCAAAAGAAGCTGTTGTTTTACTAATAAGTTCATAAATTTATATGAGAGCGCATGATTATCAAAGTACATACGCTTTGGGAGAAGGGGGTATCTCAAAAGCGTACAGGCGGATGGGTAAAAATTGATGAATTTAGGGCGTACTTACTTTTTGAATGGCCCCCTAGTTGTAATTTATAGCATATTTTTTATAATACATTTGAGTTATTAGACATCAAAATAGGCAACTGAATCAATTTTTAATGTTACAGTTACATCATTGAACATTTGAAAATTTAGAGCATACATTTGGAGAGTTTGTGCGGTGCATCAAATACATACAACATTTAAATTTATACCAACTTTCTTTAAGACATTTACATTATTTTGTAAATATTGTAAATATATTTAGATTTCTTAATGCGTATATTTAATACATACTATCACAAAGGTTGTTAATAATCAATCTTACCACAGACTCTCACAAAAATAGGTATACTATTTCTGAAAAAAAAGTTATACTAAAACTGTAAGAAATGTTCAGGTTAAATTTAGATACTGTGTTTGTTTATTGGAATATTTCGATGAGTAGTTCACATGCTATGCAGTTTTCTGTGGAAGATTAGCTATTGACGGCCAAACGTGTACTGTGCGTATAGAAAGTTTGCTAATAATGTACATCACTAATGTGTGTATTTAGTTTTGTTTTTAATTTAAAAATAAACTCGAGATCAAAAAGATAGCAGTACTTATTTCCAAGAGTAATAAACAATGTAAAGAATTCCTTTTAGTTCGTTAATCAATGATTGGTATGCTATCGCGCAAAAAAAAACTTAACTCTTAAACAAGAATTACTAAGCATAAAAAAAGGCTTTTTGCATCTTGTCTTTGAAATAAAATATTTATTGGAAGTTTTGTTATTGGCTTGCAGAAAAACGTGTTAGAAACTCTACTAAGCTTACAATAGTCTTGTTTGACAAAGAATGTCTAATTTTTATAGTTTATTTGGATTTTGAGAAACAAATCCTGCTTTTTATTTATGATAAGTATAATATTGTATATTTCAGGAAATGGACTAAAAAAGCGTTAGTATTATATATAGTAACCATGAGTTTTACCTTATGAATTCTGTAGAAAATGTTATATTTTATACATAATATTAAAAAAAAAAAAAAATTCCTAGTATTTTTTGGCAATTTTGAACATTGGGTTTGTCACTGATATTTCTTCCTTTTCTTTTCAACTTTAAAACGTTATTGTATCTGCATTAAAATTAATTATATGTGACTGTTCAACTCAAGTAGATATGGGTAAGTAAAAATGGATATGATTTATCATTTATCATGTCATGTGATTGGACAATCATATAGCTGTTATCATACAGGGTCGTTTTTCTTAGCTTATATGTGTCAAAATTTTAGTATAAAATTGTTAACAGATAAAAGGCGTAGCATATTTACTCAGCATAAAACTGTTAGGCTTGCTAGATAATCGAAATAACTATATAATAATAATTTACTCTTGTATTTAATTAAAGAAATCGGTTAAAGTAAAATAAAAGTGATTAATCAGCTGTTAGAAAAACTACAAAACAAGTCATTAAGTTTTTTGATTTTCAAAATATCGTATAAGTAGAAAACTTTTCTACATATAAGTAGAAAACTTATATCTTAATTTTAAATTTCGACATTTTTCTTAGTAACAAGCTAAAACATCAAAGGTGACATTAAAGATATGCAAATCCTGGCTATATGCTTACAATAACAGTTATGTTCACAAAATAATTCGTATATATTGAGAATTAGTATCTAAAATTAACAAGTAAAATAAAATTGGCTGAATATTTTGAAGCAGATAGCTTTGACTTGGAATATTGAACTCAATATGCTTTTAAGGATCAGAAAATTCTTGTTGATCTAAATACGTTTCGCATAGAATTTTCTGCTATGAATCATTGCCTAAATAATCTATCTGCAAAATTTAATTCTTCCAAAATATCTCTGTCGGCTCTCCTCATAATTGAATTCTCGTAAAGAATTTGCGAAATATTAAAAATTTAATAACTCAAAATATTTTAATGTATCAAAATAAGATTTTGCTTCCCAGAAAAAATTAACCCTCAACCTGCCTTAACTTTCTTGGATTAAATGCCTTGATAAACTTATAGAAAAATATGGTAATCTATGGCTCCTCCAAACCCGGATGCTAATAAAGTTAAAAACCAGACCATTACAAAGTTGTAACTTTGAGAGCAATTCTGAAGTCCTACTATTTAAAACACAAAAGAATAAAAATTCCAGTATATAAAGCAGACTAAGTCACAATAAGATATCTTATTTTCACTCATTCTGAAAAGCGTTAAAAAAAATCATAATAAAGCCTGGTTCTCACTCTATGAAAATCTGACTCTTTGTCAAGTTCCCTCTTATTCCTAAAATTTTAAATAATACATCAAAAACATTTTCGACGAAAGTTGAAGAAACTTCAAAAAAACCTCACAAATTATAAATTCCAAAATATATGTATTTTTATACATTTCAACCATACTATTTAAAAGTTATGATAGCGGAGTTGGCACAGTGGTGAGATCGTTTGACTCCGGACCGAAAGGTTACGGGTTCGACTCCCACCTCTGGCGG
>JAUZNK010010360.1:0-23915 GCA_035046665.1 Euphysa ruthae
AAGTAAGTAAGTAAGTAAGTAAGTAAGTAAGTAATTAAGTAAGTAAGTAAGTAAGTAGGTAATTAAGTAAGTAAGTAGGTAAGTGAGTAAGTAAGTATGTAAGTAAGTAATTAAGTTTTGAAGTAATTAAGTAAGTAGGTAATTAATAGTAAATGTAAATAACATAAAACTTTGTTACACCTGTGCCATCCAAAAAATCTGCTGCTTGAATAAAAGTACCTCTGTCATAAATATTTGTATACATTTCTATTTCTGACAAGTCCAACTCCAACTCCTAATATTCACGTGGTGAAACTTTATGGTAATAATAGATCTTTAGCCATTTTTAAAAATCTAGTATTCCTGTTAAAATGAGTTCATTACCGCTAGTCCAGCATAGTTACTACCCAAAGGAAAATCACGGATTCTAAATCCAGGACAGACAGGCCTCTTCAATCATTTCAGACATTCTTTCAAATGAAAATTAAAGAGATCGACAATCAACTGTCACGCGGTAAGATTAATGTCATGTAAATATCATTACTGATCATTTGGCAAACTACTGCAGCATCATGGTAATTTTAACATGTCTTGAACACTTTCTTGCGAGTTGAATTAAGGCTTAAGGTGGTTTTTGCAACTGCAGAAACCAATCCCTCTAATAACATTTTTACATTGAGATTTTAAATGGTTACCATCGCATGCCATGGTATGGTATAACATTAACTTACTTGTTTTTTATTAACTTTCTAATGACTAGTTTAGAAGCTGAGAAATTACGAAAACATTTGAGACTATGATAATGAACTTTTCAAAATGGTTTCATGTTTTATATCTTACAATCACTATGTAATGTTTCATACCTCAAAATCTGTTTTCTCATAATCTTTATGTGTAGGCAAATTTCCTGAAAAAATTTTCCCGAGGATATTACACATTTTCTTTCCTTAAGTGTTAATTTCATTGATAGCTATGCCATTTCAATAAAAGAATATAAACAGTTTCAGCTTCCTAAACTGAAAGTGCAGATTTAAGCTAAATGGTTCAAGGTTATACTGAACAGCTTGAAAAAATTTTATAATTGTAAAACAACAAAAACATGTTTAACTAAATCTCTTTGATAACTTAACAATTCGTTACTTGTCGCTTATTCCAACCTAGATAAAACGCCATGTTTTAAAAACAGTATTTTCCTAATTTGTTATCATAAATTTACTCCAATTTTTATACAAAATTTCTGCTTTCGAATACTTCATTGAAACCAACAAACAATATAAACAATGTAATATAATAAAATATCGCAAAAACATTAATTGAACTAATTTGCTTTCTCGTGATTTGTGTCATTTGCGTTTGTTATTTTTTCTTCATATTTTCACCTTTACAGCATTTATCCTAAATTGTTTTCTTTCATAATAGCCTTCCGTTTTGTATATGTAACGGATAATTATCATAAATAACGGGAAAAAACATGGAGGAAAAACATGAAGGGATAGCCTGAGTTTTTCTTAGTGAAGATGATGTTCCTGGTGCTAAGGTGGTTAAACGCCCTAAAGATTTCACTTTTGAGGAACTCAAACTTTGACTAGAATGTCACCGGTCAGAAAAAAGGTGTGAAAAGAGATGAACTTCAGTGGGCTATCAATTTGAAACTGCCATAATTGATCTAAAAGTCGAAACTGCATCTAACTTAGATAATGCTAAAGATGACACTGATTGTGAAGGTTCTTCTATAGCCAAGCTTTTAGGTAAAGGGAGATGGCTTTGTTCAAAACATAGAGTTTATTCATGGGTTTTATAATTTATTTTAAATGACCATCATGTACAGAAAAGTTAATTTGGAGTAAACGTTGCTAATACAGTACAGAAAAAGAGCATTGAGTTATATTTACCTGGCTGATCCAGTTTAATGATAAATAAACAAACAAGTTAGTGTTAGCAGTTTTCAAAGCTTAACAGTAGTATTATTTAGGCTATGAAATAAAAAAATTCTAACCCTATCTTGCATTATACACGATAAAAAACCTAGCTTAAAATTTCTATAACAATGCAAGATTTTCTATAACCATAGGGTATGTGTAAATGGATACGACATGATGCCATTTACCTACTCACCAGACTAAAATTCGTTTACCAAAGGAACATGGCCAGAAAGTTTGTGTGTTAGCTACAGGGACATTGTTCTGCTTGAATACTTTTGACCTCATTAGATTTGAAGTATAGAGTTTTTCGAAAATGAACTCGGAATATCCCATTTAACTACGATAAATTTTTTTAACTACCTATGTGAAGTTTGTGCTGCGGATTTAGTCGCAAATGCAATGGTAATCGGGAGTATAAACACAAAGGATGAAATCCACAAAAGTCTTTTTTACACGGCGAATATCGCAGTATAATGGCCTCCAAATTGAACATATAATTTTTATTGAAAATGAAGGCTGTGAATAGATGTTTTTTTTTTTTTTTTCTTTTTTTTGGTTTTGTAGTGCTTTTTTAACGAGGAATAAAAATGTTTAAATTTTATAGGCTTTTCATTTTTTAATAATGGTTGATGTGTTTGATTTCTTAATATATTTGATAAGCTTTTCTCACTTGCAAATTACTGTTTAGAATTTTCACTTCCTCATGCTTTTACAGTCTTTTCATTGTTGCAGGTGTTTTATAACTTTTTACACTTTTGCAATGCTGGATATGTCTCTTTAATTTTTATAGGTGTTTTATAGGTTTTTTATTTTTGTAATTGCAGATGGAATTGTCTATTTTAAAGCTCATGTCATCAAAAACTACTGTTTTTTAATGATTAATATAACTTTAACTTTTCCCTTTTACTTTTTGGTCAATACAGAGGAGACCAAATTTAGGCATATCAAGATTTTTGTTCTGTTCCAGAACATTCAACAACTGTAATAATAGTTTTGCAAAGTTTTTACCAGTGTTTTATTTGTATGATATTTTTATGTATTAAATATATTTGCTGTTGACATTTATTAACATTTAACAACGAGAATCTTTTAGTTTGTTTGTCCCCAAATCTCAAAATCATGAAATATATTTAAAGGCACGCAACGGAACGCTATTGAATACGTAACTTTGTTATTGTTACTTGTGTAAAAGTGTAACAGGAAAATTTACCCTGAAAATATTTCTCTCGGAAAATTTCCCCCTGAAAAAATTTCCCCTGCTGAAAATTTCCCCTAAGAAAATATGCCCCGCTCGAAAATTTCCCTTCTATAAAATTAAAAAATTTTACAAGAAATAATTTATTTTCAATGAAATATCAACACAAATCATATCATACAAATTAAGAAATTAAACAAAATGAGTAAGGCTATCATCTAAAAACAAAAAAAAATTTCATGCAGAAATGATTTTTTAAGTATGAAAACTATTAATAAGAAGACTTTATGTTGTATGAAACACTTCTAAGGTATTGGATATTTTCGCTCTTTGCAAAGTTGTCCAAAATCTCTAAGATTTTCTGTTATTATACAAATAACGTTTTTTTTTAAATAACGTTTCCTTTAGGCAGGTGGTGAATGCCATGCTTCTGCCCGTACAATTGCCAACCAATCCAGTGAATCGGAATTTTTTAACAGTCCCAGAAATTTTAAAAATTTCGGATGATAGCTGGCATATATACCTCAAAACTTATTGTGCCGACCTTCACTGTTATTGTTAGTTCAATTGAATAGCCAACCGCAGACGAAAGACAATAATTCTACACTACAATACTCAACTGACTAAGGCCGCTGACTAGTAGTTTAAAAAGAAAAACTTTTGAGCTTTCAAGAAACGCACTGTAAAATATTAGAGATTATACTTTTTGTTACTTAGGTTTTGATACAAGATTGTGTTGCCGGATGGGTATGCCCGTCGATTACACTAATGTTTCTGCGAGCGAAGTCAACCTTTATCTTTGATTTACGTTGGTCTTTTGTACGTAATTCGAATTCATACGAACGTACATCACTTTCAAAGTGCTTTTGAAAAACGTTTGAATCTGGTATTTTTTCGTTTTTGTTGAATCATTAAAATGGCAATTTCAATTCTAACAAAATTGGATAAACTAATTCAGTTTGGTTTTCAAGCGGAGTTGGCACAGTGGTAAGACGTTTGACTCTGGAGCGAAAGGTTACGAGTTCGACTCACACCTCTGGCGGAAATTTATTTCCATGTTATCTCTGAGTTTCTGAGCAAAACTCATTGCGTAATGCAACGCTAGCTGAAATTGGTCGGGTTGTTTGGTTGAACGAATTTCGTAGACGCAAATGGACGTTCTAAGTACTCCAAGACCTGCCACGTGGGCCCATCTGGAAATATTGTCTCGGCAGATTGTTGGTTCCCCACGTTAAATATAACATTCTCATTCTTCTCATTCTCTCTCTGGTTCGGTAGATGATAGATTTATATAATAGTTAATATGCCGAAAATAAACTACTTCGTAATTTCTGTTTGTATTGTACTTCATAGTTCCATTTTAGGTGGGCGTAGGACAATTTTCCGGATGACTATTTTCTTTGTGGCAATTTTCTCGGGGGTAATTTTCCGGCAGCAGTTTTATAGGGAAAATTTTTGAGACATTATATTTTTTTATATTGTTGGTCAAAACAGTACACAAGTATAAACTTTGTAAAGGCAAAACTCGGTATAAAAAAAACGCTACTATTACTATAACAATCTACTGGAGATATGTACAGCAGACATTTTCACGAACCCAAAGTCAATTGGCGGGCTTGGTATGACTATTGAAGTCTGCGAGTCCATTTTTACACGACGAAAAAATCACAAAAGTCGTGTGTTGCCAGAACAACGTGTGTTTGTTCGGCGGTGTCAGGAGACACAGGAAGAGACAGAGTTTCTGTTTCAAATAAAAATTGTAGTTCTAAAAGTTTCTTAGGGTGTTTCTTCATATTAACGCGGGCAGTGCTACATTTAAGAATTTTAACCATTTAAGAAAAGAGTAAAATTACATTCGAATGTGTTGATACGAAACGGAATGCTGAGATAAATTCTTTGCAATGTACTTTCTTACCTCAAAAGCATTTCATCTTTTTAGTTCTTAAAGTGTTTGAAATATGGAGGCACTTAGTTGTAGGTTTCAAAAAAAAAATAAATGAGTGTACGGACAAATGTTTGTCTTTGCAAATTTTTTTGTAAAGTCTAATTCCACCTCGCAACAAAGATTTTTTGGCTTAATTCTTATTCTTAGGGAGGGACCATGCTGGAAGGCTCAAGTTAAGTTTCATAAAATGTTTAGAAATTGGAATGGGAATATCAGATTGCACTCATTGTTTGCATATGTTCATTATTACTTTATTCACTGCAATCAAACGTTTTAATGTCGAACAACTATTTCTTGAAACTTGAAGTTTTTCGCCGGTCCCCAGACCTTGCTAAGACAAGACGAGAGCCCCCAAAGATATATAACTTGAAGTTATGTAAAGAAATTTCTACCCTTCCACCCTCTTTCCTCAGAATATATTTATTTATTACAAGGAATTGAGATGTCAATTAAACTTTCATTTGTCACAAAAATTTTTTTTTAACAAAGTTATAGTCTATATCTTTATGTTCTGCGTACTACATTTATTTTGCACATTTATCAAACGGATTTTTTAAAAAAAGTAAAACATTTTAAATAGAGAAAGTAAAATATTTACAGTTATTAAATGATATTTTATTATGATTAGCCAAGGAGAAATCCCATGTCGTGTACAGCATTTCAAACATAAAACAACGGGTGAAAAATGTCATTTTTAAAATTCGATATGTTATATTAGTTATATATCGCAGAATTTTCAATTCTGAATTCTACAGAAACAATAGAAAATATTAGCCGGTAGCGATGACATGCATTGGTTTCGGACAACTGGGCATTGGTTTCGGACAACTGGGCATTGATGTCAGACAACTGGGGAAAAAATTAGATGTCGAACATATGTGTTGTCAGACAACTCTGATGTCAATAAATTGGGTTCCCACTTGTTCGAAGGCCCAGCTTTCCGACAAAACTCGAACAACTGGGCCATTAAACAAGTGGGTTGACGAACAAGTGGAAATGCCCCATGGTTTTCATTTTTAAAAAAACATTTAATTTATTGATATTAATTTCACAGGTAAAGTCCCTGTTGAAAGAAATCGCCGAGTTTTCGCGCAAAGCACCTTAAGTTCTAATTGCAAACGAACTTGCAAACATCTTTAATGCTGCTGTTGCAAACTTACTTACCGTAGACCACATGCAAAGAAATATTCAAAATCAATGAAGGGATATGAATCATCCACCTAATCCAATAGCTAGAGGAGCAATATCGCCACTACTTGTCGAACTTCAACAAACTCAAAATGGAGAAAGATTTTATTTGTTTGATAGCGTTACTGGAGATAATGATAATGTTAATATTCGCTCCCTACCAAGCCCTTCGACTTCTGGCTGAACCAGAGGGTTGGTACAATGATGGGGTGTTCAAAGTTTGTCCTGAGTTAATTTTCCAAGTTTACACGACACACGCAAGAGTAAATGGAAGAACAATTCCCAATTCATCTACTGCCCCCAAACAAAACGGGTTCAAGATATGAACCGAATTGCGAAATCGACTTCCAATTCCTGGGAATCATCCATATTTAATGTCATTTGATTTTGAGGTTGCTGCAACAAATTCATCTGGTCGTTTATTTCCAAACGCTGATATAAGTGGGTGTTTTTTTCATCTAACAAAAAATGTTTTGAAAAAAATACAAGCCATTGGTCTACAAGGGCGATATATGGTATACCAAGAGTTTGTCCTCCACTTAAAAATGATACCAGGTTTTTTTTTCATGCCCCTACAACACGTTGTCGACGTTTTCGATAGACAGTCAGATTATATTCAACAAGCCTATGGTGAAGATGCTGACACAGTTATCGATTATTTCGGGGACACTTATATTGGCACAACTTGGAATCATCAAAATAACATTTTGTTTGTAATAGAAAATGTTTTTATTCGTGACCCCTTTTGTAATTTGAATCTGAATTACTTTTTTGATTATTTTATGTTTTATTGTGAATGAGATTGTTTGTTAAATCAGTTTTTAGCTGGGTGTTTATTTGAGCATGGGTTTTAATCAAAAGTACGGTAATAATAAATAATATATGATGAGAATTTCACTCATAAATCTTGAGATAAGTTTTTCTCTTTTCATTTTCAGATATAATTAACATACAGTAAAACTTACTGGGCACTATTTTATTGGTATATGTATATATCAATCAAGTAGTATTATTGTTTTCTTTTTGATGAAGGGTGGCAAAATTACGTAGAAGTCAAGAAGTCAAGAGTAGCTGTCCATAGTTGTAATATGAAACAATAAAGGTATTTCTTGACTTAATTGGCGAAAAACTTTCATTCTCCTAAAGAAATTTCTCCTTCAAGTGAAAAATATAGCAAATGTGTCCATGTGATTAAATAACGCGGTGTTGTAGATTTCGAGATTTTAATAAGTTTCTGGTGGGCAATTTTCCAGGGGCAATTTTCTTTGTTCATTTTGTAATATAAAACACAAATGTTTCAACACATTTATTTTAACTTCCATACATATGAAAATGATCTTCAAAAGAATAATACATTAACAAATTACGAATAACAACACAAATTTGATTATACAGACCTAAAATAAATTTTAAAAACTCTGCTCTGTTAGTTAAAACTTATTTAGCTATATAGCTTGGATCTCCAAAAATATATCTGATAAATATATCTGATAAAAATATTTATAACATTAATAATACAATACTTACCAGTTGTTTATACTGAGGGTTTTAATGCTAATTTGGAAGTTATAGTTTCCAGTCTGTAAAATATACAACCAAAACAACAGCAAAATTGCCACAATATTTTTTTTTTCAAATCTTTATGCCGAATTTTTTCAGAAAATATATAGTTTGTGCTTCTAACAAAAAAAAGCAACGCTTCTATGGATATTTCATCCTGTACTATAGATTTTTTAACACATTCATTGATTACCACATATTAATTCATCAAACTGAAAGAATGTTGGAAAATGTGTAAATTTTCTTATAAATACTCACAGAGATCGATTTTTTCTGGAGAAATTCTAAGGAACAAGATTTTTAAGATGTTTCCAATGGATTACTGGGAAGATCCAAGCATTTATACGAGGATTTCTCTAAAAAAATTTTAAAAAAAGGAGTTATTTAATTTTGATTTTTGATTCGGTTTGATTTTTAAAAATTGCGTTTACATCGCCCGCGCTAAGTAAGTCATCATCCACGTTAAGTACATCATAATATTACTTGAGTTTTATAAAAATATTAAAAAGAGTTAAGTTTAAACTTTTCAAAAATTGTTACAGTATTTCGACACAGAAATTTCACAACGGAAACAGCACGAAAACACAATTAATGAGAGGTGGGCTTCAGCCCCCTCGCCCCCTAGAAATTATGGCCCTATATTTATTATATGATTTTAAGTGTTTATGATTTTTATCTGTTTATGTCGCATAATTAACTTTTATTATTTGATATTGATTGATATGGCAAGTAGTAACTAAAATGAATTTGCTAACAAACCAGACGAAATTGAAATTATTTAAGTTAATATGTATTTAAACGTTATACGATACGGTAGGATAAGGTAATATCTTGCTTTTATTAAATAAAAATTCTTTAAAACCACTTAAGTGCTTTTCAACGGCGTGGGTATAATAATCATGTTCTATTTTATAAGCGAAACTAATTAAAATAAGTATTTATTGCATTTTTAATGATTAACATTTTATTTATAAAAGCTGGGTTATTAGATTGTCGAAATATACCAGTATGAAAATGTATACCTTCAAAGCAGCGTTTTTACTGCTATTTGTGATTATTGCTCTCGATAATACGTTAGCGTTGTCTTGCATACCGTGTGACAAATCTGAGTGCAAAGATCTAGTGTGTAAAGGTAAGAGTTTAATGTTATTTACTAAAAGTAATAGTTATTAATATTCTTTAAAAATAGAAGCAAAAGAAGAAATTTAATATTCTTTAGCTATAAAAACAAATAAAAGTTTTGTAAACGGTACGTGCTCAGGTTCTAGAGATGAATATATTAATGTGTCAATATTATTTGGCCAAGCGGTTCAGGCGTTCGTTACAGTAACCTGTAGTTGTGAAATCGATTCTCACTTGAAACCTGAAATTTTCAGAAAACGAAAATAGTAGTCCCAAGCGCACCATAAACCAACCTGTGTATCCTTCTGTAAATATAGGTCAAAGCATTTGCTGGATTGCACATTAAACATAAAAAAGATGCTGTCGCTAATTTTAATAACAGTATATACAATATGTCTTTCACAAAGCGACTTCCTAATAAATAAGTGGCTACACTACATGATTTACAAGAAATCTTCTGAAAATTTCTAAAGGTGTAAGCCTGATAACTCGATTTTTTCTTATTTTTTTGTATGATTATTAGTGTATCATTAATTTGAGAAATAAGGTATAATTTGAGACACATGGTGTAATTTGAGATACAAGGTGTAATTTGAGACACAAGGTGTAATTTGAGACACAAAATGTAATTTGAGACACAAGGTGTAATTTGAGACACAAGGTGTAGGCAAAAGTTCACCATCTTAACACTTAACATCTTAACGCTTTAATGCAAATGCAGCCAAAACGCCTGTGTTTTCCTTAACAACCTCATATTTCGGCACCTTAGTTCATTCACCTACGTATCTGCTAGACACAAAGCCGATATCGGAAATTTTGCACTTTAAATCCTCCAGTAAAGCATATGCTTTGTTTTTTTATATCAAATACAGTTTACGGAAAGGAAAAATAGAAAACTTCTGATGAAGTTAGGAAGCTTGGATATCATAGATGAGAGCTAGTTGGAATATGTGAGGAAAAAAAGTTATAAAAAATTCAATAAATCAAAGTGATTTTTCTAAAGTCATCAAACCAAAAACGAAGATAGCGTAATGATTTCAAATAATTACACAATTTTTTTTTTTGAAAAAGTTAATATAATTTTACTGAGAGTCAGTTTATTCAGCTTGATTATTTGAATAAAATGTTTTTATATTTGAATCAAATTTTTGAGAAATCGTTGAGCAGGAAGATAATACTTTTAGAAAAGTGTTGTTAATGTTAACAGTTGTGTGTCCTGAATTGTAACAGTTATTCTGTTCCGCTGAACTGGCAAAGTTTCTTTTGGTAAATTTTTGTTTTTAAGATTACACGGGTGGCCATTGTTAAATAAATTGCTTTAAGAACATTTACCATAAAATTACGGAAGCACACCTCTTTCAAATTCTTTCATATTAGTAACTTTAAAACCAAAAATACCTTAGCTAATGCAAACGCCCCACTTGCCTAAAATCTGATGAAAACACCGCCCCAAGAGTTATCTAAGTTTTGAAAAATTTACCATATTAAATAAAAATAGGTAGACGATATAAAATTATGAACAATGATATAATAAGAACAGCATGCGTTATAATATAGAGTTCGCTTTAAGTTGACTTAATAATTTTTTTTTTTTTTATTTTCTCATTTTTTTTATAAGCGCATTCCATTAAAGGATTTTCAAAGCATTCTAACTAGGTTTTTTCAAAGGACATTCCAACTAAAGTTTTTAAAAGTTTAACCTCTTACAAGCTGTTGCTCCGAACATCAATATTTGTGTTAAAATCAATTTGAGCCGTCTAATTTTATATTAGTTAAGGTCATATAAATTCAAACATGAAAATTCTAACGTAAAAATATTAAACTGCTTCAAAAAAACGTTGTATCATTTAGTTGTTATACTTTTGTTTGAGGTGGTCTTGTGAAAGATGCATGCGGGTGCTGTAATGTTTGTGCCTTACAGAGAGGCGAAACGTGCGGAGGACCGTTCAACATCATTGGGTTATGCGATAAAGGTTTAATGTGTCACAAGAAAACTGTGAAGGGACAATTTGCCTTTAATCAAAAAGGAATTTGCGTCGAAGGTAGGGACACTTCATCTCGGTACCCTGTTTTCTTTTAAATGGTATGAGAAATCGATATTTTTTTTGAAAACTTAATTGTCCTACATCATAAAAACCTAAATAACATGCTAGTTTTGAAAAAACCTTAAACTATCAGCTACATAAAAGATTTAAATAAAAATAAAGAAGAAAAAATGAAAGCTCTGTCATGCCAGACCCTGTGTAAAACAATCATTATATATTTTTTTGGGACCTGATGCTTAAAAGATAGGATCAAATTGGGGTTAGGCCCATATTTGTATAGGCTGTTTCGGGATTAAAACAAAAACAAAGAAATATAAAGTAACAACCAATATTATTGATTTTGTCTACCAAAAGATTTTTTTGGTAAAGGAGAAATTTAAACACTGAGATTCACCTCTATACGGGCTCTTTGTTGTTACTTTTAGACAGACCTATTAACGATAGACTGACAAGTACGCCGATCTGGAACCATATTTACATAACTGTAAAAAAAGATTTTATTACCTAAAAATGTTTCTCAACAACATTTATAGGCCTATACTCAGGCAATTATGTAATCCCATCCCCAGACAGCCAATCATTTCAATCTCTGCAGCAATTTTTTTCAAATAAATTTCACCACCCCCGATAAAAACATCTAAACAAACTGAATACGCATGTTTATCATTAACCTATTTACGTAGAGCATGACTTGAAGTTTACTATCAAAGTTTTAATATTTCCTCTGTTAGATTAAAAACTGTTAGTTAGGTAGTAGAGTTCCAATCTTTTTTGGTGTGATGGTTTTAGATAATTCCCGATGTAATAAAATCGCAAAATATTTTTTTGCATACTTAAGGAAAAATTTAGTCACATATGGTATGTTCTGAGTATAATTTTAAAATGAATTGCATATTTCCTTAGCTCGATGTCCTCCTGTATGTCTCATATTCTGTCCATATGGAAATGTGTTGGATAAAAATGGCTGTAAAATATGTAGATGTAAACCTAAACGTAAGTATGATTAGCTAAAGTTTTATTTTTATAAGACTGATTTTTTAGGTTCGTATGATTTAATTAAGTCTTTCAAAAATTATTTTTGTGGAATAAGTTAGTTTGTGGTTTCATTCGCAGCCGCAAATTTTATGGTACTGTGTAACAACCTCAGCTTCATAAAAAGGTTTTGACCTAAATTTCTCAAAGGGTAGAAGTGGAATTACATGTATGTCTAAATAATATTTTATAAAATGATTGAAAAATAGTTTGAACAATTTTTTGTCTGAAATCTGTTCAGAAATCTATTAAAGCCTACCTTTTTGGAAATATTAAATAGTTAAACTGCGATAAAAAATCTAGTAAACCATTCAAATCAGCTTAATGAAAATATACAAAGATAGTTTTTCAGAGATCGGCACCTAAATATAAAATATTTGTTGATCATCAAGAAAAGTTTTATTTACAGATGACAAGATCATTAGCTTGTGTGGCATGAGGTTTGTGTGGCTTGAGTTTATTGCTGACATTTCGTAGTTTCGTCATTAAAATCACTTTAATTATTACAATTGCTTTACTTCCGGAATTTCGATCCTCTTACGAGTATATAATCAATAATCTGTTGTAAATTCCTTCTACATTTCAATAGTCTACTGAATCGTAATCTTTATAATTTAGTGGTGATTATAGTTTTGGTAAGATTCCAATTTTTATGAAGCTTACTTCTGTGAAAGAGTTTGGTTTGTACTATATTATCGGCCGAATTTTTGCTGTTGTTTTCTTCGAAGCATTAATGTACAAGATAAGTGTCCACTTCTGCACACTTTTCCTTATATTTATCAGCATTTGGGACAACACATGAAATCAATAATGATTTTCAATAAGGTGAGATAGAAAGAGGAAGGATATAAGATCATCTACGATTTTTACGAAGGTTATATTTGAACTTAAATCATTCGTGCTGCAGTGAATTTTAAGTCTATCTGGGAATTTGCAAGCTGCAAGTTTGATGTGAACAACCAAACACTCAGTCGTTCAGGAGAAATCTTTCTTAACATAGAGTTACTGATTAAATAAATTTTTTCCATGCACAACATGTACTTTAACTATCAGACTCACTCTTTTTATCTAGTCATGATCTTCATCTACTTGGGATTCGGAATCATTTACAGCATCGAGTACGTTATTTAGTAGTGTAAGACTTGAGTTTTTCTTGTTGCTTTTAGTTGTTTTTGCAGGTAGATAGAAAAGTAATTATGAGATGGTGTTAATATTGCAGTTATGAATATTCACTGTTGTAAAAGACTTGTGTAAAATGGAGTTGTTTTCAAGTAAGGTATTTATTACTACGTTTTTATTTCTAATTTCTTCTTTCAAAAAAGCTATTTTTTAACTAAACTTTTTTATAATAACTTCATTCCACTTCCGTTATTCTTTGAGTTAGTCAAAATTTTTCTGGGGCTTCTATCTTCATGATATCTTAATATCTACATTATATCTTACTATTTCTAATTGTACTGATTATCTAATACTACAAAACTAGTAGCTTCGTGTTGAGTCCTCTATGTACTGTACGAAAATAGGTATGTTGATTGACATAGGTGTGTTGATTGACACAGGTATGTTGAGTAACAGATAAAAATATCAATAACATTAAATTTCATTTTATTGCAGAAATAACCATTTTTGTGTTTGAAGCAGATGAAAAGCTTTTTGATACAAAAAACAACTACTTTCTTAGATGGCACCTACATATCTTCAGACGTATCACAGATTGAGTTTGACGTTGAAATGGTTCAGTCGATAAAAGTTATGAGGTTGAGCAGGAATAAGACGTTTTAGTACCTAAATCAGCTGTGCTAGGTAGCTACAAAAGCCTATAAGAAAAAGAATGCCTCATTTTCTAGCATTTATGACCGGTCAGAGAAAACAAATAAAGAGCCAATATGAGGAATGTGTCGATTACCTTTTGAGGAAAATGAAATACCGTTTGTAAAACTTTTTAATAGTACTATTTTCGAAGGAAACCCGTTAATTGTCAGAAGGGAATCATTTTCTTAATGTAGTACTTGTAGCTCAAAAGCAAGATGCGTTATGTGCTAGAATGATTCAGTCAAAAGCTACTGCGTTATATGTATAAAAAGTGAGATAAAAAGGATCAGCGTGATAACATGTTTCTAAAGACACCACAAATTGTGGTGTCTTTAGAAATTTAACCTTTCACAGATAATTCCTTTTGTTCAATAAAACAAGGGATATTTTTCAATTTAGAATAATTCATGAACGCCCTCTATTTCTGTAGCTGAAAGCCGTTTTTTCCGTAGCTGAATATCTCATTTTAATCAAAACACTTTAATGACATGATTTAGCCATGGTTCTATTCCAATTTTTCGTTCAGAAATTCAGAAAAAGTAATGGCTAAGTATTGTTGTAAATAATAAGGTTTAGGCTTTCATGCCAGTTACTAAATTTTATCAAGATTCACATAGGTTAATTTTAATTCAATCTTTTAATTAATATAAAATATATTTTAATTAACTTATGTTACTTCTTATAATTAGTTTTAATCATATCTTTTCATTAATTTATATCTTTAAACCGAAATATATCTTTAAATTATTTTAAATTAAGTACTTTAATTATTTAAAATTACATCCTTTAATTAATTTAAATTATATCTTTTAAATAATTTGAATTATATATCATTAAATTAATGTAGCTTAAATATTTTAGTTAATTTAAATTACATCTTTAGATTAATTGAAACTTGAATTTTTAATTATTTTTTTTAAATGCACCTTTAAATTAAATTATTTCATTAAATTATATTAAATTATATCTTTTAATTAATTTTACAAAACATCATTAAATTAATTTACGTCACATCACTTAAATATATTAAAATTTATATCTTCATTATTTTAAATCTAATTTCTATTTCTTACTTAATTTAAAATAAATCTTATAATTAATTTAAACTATATGGCTAGATTAATATAAATTACATATTTTAATGACATTGAAATAAATTAAATCTTTTAATTTAAATTTTATTTTTTAGTTAATTTGACTTAAATGACATCTTTTAATTAATATTATTAATATCATTTAATTAATCTATATCTTTAAGATAAATTTTATCTTTGAATTGATGCAAATTAAAATAATTATGTCAATTATTTTAAATTACTTTTGATTAATTTAAAATATACCTCTTAATTAATTTAGAAGTTTTAACTGGAAATGTAATATTTTAAAACATAATTTTGAGGAAATTTAGTGAAATAAATTAACATATAACAATCATCATTCTGTATAAATAAATAAATACCAAGATACAAATAACGCTTTTGTCAATGTTTTCGGCGAAATATATCTAACATTGAATTTAATTTTTTAAATTACAAATTTTAATTAAATTGATTTAACTAATTTAATTAAACATCTCTAAGAATTTAAATTAGTTCGACTGAATTTTTTTAAATTACGCCTTTTAATCAATTTAAATAATTTCTTTACATGAATGTAAATTTAATCTTTTATTTAATTTAAATATCTTATAATTAATTTAAAATTGCATCTTTATTTTAATGCAAATTATATCTTTTAATTAAAATCGATTTAGTTTATTTTGATTCATTAAAAGTTTTCAAATTACTTAAACAGTTTTTTATCATAAAACGAATGTTTTTTTTTTTACATTAAAGTTTCTGGAGGGAGCGAATTTAAATCTTTCGTGGTCATAAAGAAATATATATTTTGAAAACGAAAAACAGAAAAGTTTTATATTTTATAGTCGGTTATTCCATCACTACTTTCATAGTAACTTTTCTTACCGTAGTCTGTTCATCACCAAGCAAAATAAAAGGTGCTAACTTTTGGCATATTGTTATCAATAATTTATAAAAATTAATGTTGTTAATTATTTAGCAAAGTATGATTGTTTGTCACCACCAAAACCAGGATTGTGTCTAGCGTATATTCCTCGGTGGTACTTCTCAGTGAAGCATAGATCATGTAGGAAATTCATTTATGGTGGCTGTGGAGGGAATAGAAATAATTACTTATCAAAAGAACAATGTGAGCGAAAATGTGGAGGTAGGAATGGTGTTTTGCAAATTTAATATTGCAGAAAAATGCAAGATTTTTATCAAAGCTTTTTTGATAAATATTTTCCAGTTTAAATTTGACATTATGTTTCCTGTAAATGATTCAACATTAAAAACTTCGTAAAGGTAATAAATATGTTCCGAGAACGAAATTTAGAAATTGCATTATATATTTTGATATTTTTTTTAAATCTTGGAATAAATTTTCCACAAAAAGATGCATAAATTGTTTCGCTGATGATTTTTCCAAAAATTCTTTGCCTTATGGATGGTTGTCAGGACAAGCGTTTAAGTCTTTTGTTTCTGTCACTGAGTTGCGGGTCCGATTCTCCTTTGAAACCAATAATCTTCTTTAACATAAACTTAAATGGGAGCTCGTAGTACACCATGACACGACACGTGACCTTCTATAATAAATTAATTTGTAAAACTATTTGTTGGCCCCACGTTAAAATAACTGAATAATCGAACCGAATTTGAACTAATTTTATGTGGTAATATATTATTTTATAATGAAAAAGATTTCATTTTGCATGTGAAGATAAAAACAAGAACCTGATAGATATCTAATTCATATAAGTGTGAGTTGTTTGCCTGGAATAAGGAGAGATTAAAGTTCAACTAAAACGCATATGTAAAACATTTCAATTTTGATGTCATGGCTCTCTCCCATAAATATATTGACATATTTTAATTGACTAGGTGTAATTAGTGTTATATTAACAATATATTAATAATTTTTTTCAAACAGGACACCAAAGAGTTGCTTTTTTCATTTTTGTTAAATTTATCATGACAATTTTTTTTTTCGTCAAATTTTAAATCAGTAGGGATAAATCTATTACATGGATGAAAAAAGTAGAAATCGAATTTTATTTCATTAACAGAGAACTTATTTACTATGTCGAATGTTGAAAAAAACAAGAGCTTGCTCAAGTTAAAATGTTCGCAGCATATGGTTGGTGTTCGTTAAGTAGTGCATCAAAATCCAATAAAATTTTCAGTGCACTAGCAAAATAGAGATCGAATCGGAATATAAAAATTTTTACGGCAGTTATAGGCGGTTTTTGAAAAGAAACTTTGAGCCTTGGAAATTCTAAAAAAAATATAGTGTCTACTTAAATTTTGTTACTATTCAAATAATATTTAATAAAATGGTACTTACTTAATTTTTTCATTATAGCCAAACCCGATTGCCGTTCATATCCGGAAGTAGGTCCATGTAAAGCTCGTTTCACACGATGGTATTATTCTGTAAAACTCGGTTCGTGTAGAAAATTTACATACGGGGGATGTAAAGGGAATTCCAACAATTACAAGACATTATCAGAGTGTCTCAATACATGCCGCCATCAATATGCAAATGACCCGCCATTTCAAAAACTCTGCGGAGGAAAATATTACACCCCAAAAGAGAGTTTTTGTCATCATGGTAAAATTTATTCATATAAAATATTTGGTCGGTGTGGTGGTCGTATTTTTAAATGGAAGGTATCATTTTGTCACGGTGGCAGAGTTTATTTATACAAATTTTACGGACAGTGTGGACCAGTTGTATATAAATACTCACAACATTATTGCACTATACATGGCATCCATCCATGGAACTGACTGTAAGCTGACATCAAGGTCTTCTTTAAATAATCATTCATTTGGAACATCTTAAGTTAAATAAATGTAAATTCTTTTATAAGTTATAAATTCTTATATGCTTAAAAACCGTTTAATTTTTTTTTAGAGTGGGGTGGTTGTTGAAGGGGCGATGTCACCAGAAATCTTTAATCCCCCATTAAATGTCTCTTTAGTTGTTATAAGCTAGTGTATCTCCAACATTGCTAACTAGTACATATTAACTTTCCAGTAATTTTAAACTAGTAAAATGCACCTCTCTATAGTTATTATTTCCTAAACCTAACTCCTTCAATGGGTTTTTGCTCAACTTTGGATTTAAAAAAAGAAGTCATTCAATCTTATTCTAATGATAAATAGAAAAGGGTCTAACGTGAATAAGCTGCAAAAATACGCAAATGGCTTAATTGTCAAAGGGCTATGACAAATACAATTGGTTTTTTTGAAAACGCAAGGTTTTTGAAGCAAATGAGCAAATTTAAAACATTAATATGTTTCAAAGCTTGGAAGTAGAAAAACAGCACGAAGTAATTATAATATATTTGGCTTGAAAAACTTGAGTTTTTCAAAGTAAGAAATTGTAACAATGGACACATGCTTTTATGCGTTAGATTTCATAATTACATCAATAGATGATGCTATGATTATAAGGCTAATGTAAACATATAAGCTGGATAAAATGTATCG
Source organism: Euphysa ruthae (assembly GCA_035046665.1). Lineage (NCBI taxonomy): Eukaryota > Metazoa > Cnidaria > Hydrozoa > Anthoathecata > Corymorphidae > Euphysa > Euphysa ruthae. The sequence continues at coordinate 18,354 of JAUZNK010010360.1, forward strand.
TAAAGCCAAAGTCTTTCAAGCGTATTTTTATAGTCTTTATTTCGGTATTATTTTTGGTTATAACGAAAAGTGTTTTTGTTCAATGCAGTCTATCAATTGTTTTTTGTACTTTTTTGATATCGAAAATAGAATTTGTGTGACTTTCCATCCAGGAATTCTTCAGCATACACGATACAGAAGATACCACAGCTAAATCAACCTCGTTGCTTGTGAACTGGTAAAAATGTATGTGACACTTTTCCTTAAACTCCTACCACGTTCTCGTACACATTCTCGTACACATTCTCGTGCACATTCTCGTACACATTCTCGTGCACGTTGAGATAGCGATTTCGTTGATTAACAATTCAAGTTAATTTTCAAATCATCACTGATCTGAACTGAAACCTCCATGATATAATTGTTGGAAGGGTAACGTCGATATTTTGTGAATATTTGATAAAAATTGGCTGCTACACTTATCACCGAGTGTCTCAAAAATCAATTTTTGCACTGTAAAATATTTTATCTGATTGTAATATATATTTATCTTCGTTTTTTAAAATATAAAGCTTATTGCGAATCCAGAAGTCGTTCTCTTCGATTCGTGCTTTGCTTTGTAATTCATCGTAGATAATAACTGGGACAGATACTTTACTTTTCGGAATTTTCCCAATGCACCTAGGGTAACAAAAGCACCCTAGAAGTTTTCCAATTTCTGTTATTTGCTGCCTTAGCAATAAGGTATGCAACACCACTATGATCCCTGAAAATGTTGATGATTCCTATAACTCCCCCTTTTACACTTCTGTTGCATTGGCTTAACTTCTTGTACTAAATTTGTAAAACTGAGATGAACTTGGGGAAGCAACTAAAGTTTTCATGTAAGAGTAAAATGAATTGCATACATGTTCAAGGAAGCCAATTGAAGCCAAATTCGGGCTCAGCTGAACCTTGTACAACTTTTACAAGGACGACTTGTTCCGGTACTTTCCTCCAATTACTTTCTCATCGTTTGGAAAATTTTGGAGCTTAATTTTCTTCTTTTGTTGGATGGCTTTCATCATCATATGACTTTAGAAGACCAATATTGTAATTTTTTGCCAGTAAAACGCTACTTTCGTTTTTTAATGCATTTAGCCCTTTCTGTGTAATGCTTTTAATAACATACGGACCTAGCCATTTGAAAAAAAGACATTTCCACCTGTTCTATCTTTTATGCTTTGACTTTTTAACTAAACTTTGTCTTTGATTTTACGTAAAACGGAAGTTTATGGCAGTGATTATAATCTTCATACTATTTATCTTGTAGCTTGGTAAAGTTTTACTAGTTACTTCTTAGGTTTTTAGACGCATTGCGAATGTTGACGAAAAAATGGAAGTAAAGGTGTCCATATTGAAGGGATTTTGGTCATCTAAAGCCTTGAAATTGTATTTCACATCTATAGGTAAAATTGGATGACAGTTAATAATTTTAAAAATGGCGAATATTTTGTCAATGAATAAATGCTAACGTCATGGTTAAATAAAACGCCTTCGATTACATTGGGTCAATCACATTGATACAACAGTTTCTCAAAAGAAGTTTTGTTGATTCAAATTCGCTTGTGAGTAGTATGCCGAGGTAACACATCGGCTTATGGCAATCTTTTGATTGAGTATAGAAATTATTTCTTTGACAAATTCTCTCCTTGAACACTTATTGGGATTTTCGTTCACCCATATCTCCATTTTCATATAATAAACGTTTGATACCTGCCCAGTGAACATAAGGACGTACATACGACGTCTATTTTAAGTCCATTTTGGACAACAGTGCATCTTATTTGGATGACCAAGGACGACAGTGTTCCGTCTTAATTAAACGTTTAATTAAAAGTTTCTTCCGTCTAAAATGGATTTAGATGGATGTCAAAGACGGGTTTGCACGGACGTCTAGAAATTGAAAAAGGACGTCCAGGCTACTAGCAAAAAATCAACTTAAATATTTCTACTGTTTAAAACTTGTAACAAAAAAAATAACAACCAATGATAATAAAAATTAAAAAAAAAAATTTTTTCATTGAAATTTTTTAAACAAAATATATACACAAAACATATAATGATTAATTCTCGGACTTTTCACTTATTCGTTAACAAGCGTGTCAGCAGAAGCTCTTTTCTGCAAATTGTCCGTTAAAAATTCTTTATACTCGAAGTCTTATCCTGCCTTGCTCTCGGAGAATAAAGCTTCTGAAATTCAAAAAAGGCGATAGTGCAGTCATAGTAGTTGGCTAGGTTTACCCAAAAATAAACTGTCATGACATGTATTTTAATGTTCAGTAAGATCTGAAAAAACCAGTTAGAGCTTACTATTAGGGTTACAGCCATTTTCCACTGGAAATGCCATAAGGTTGAAGCAAGCGGTTTTGTCACTTTCAGACAAAAAAGTTGGCATTTTTTGGCAAAAACTTCCAAGAGTAAGCTACATCTAATTTCCAAGTACATTATTTTGGATGTATGAGGTTTAGTTAATTTTTCTAGCACTTTGATGTTTTATTCTGTTGCAATATTCAAGGCTTAAATTTAAGATATTTGGAACAACAAAACACATGTAAAATACGGCTATTTTGAGCAAATTCAATAATAATTTTAAAATGTCAAATGATTCAATCCACTCTTGTCCACTAATTAAAGCAGTGTATTCAGTAAAACATCTTTTTGAACTTATTACTATTTGAACATTTGTCAAATTAAAAAAATGGTTTCCAACTTATAGTTACAATTACAGACAATTTAAGGGTACGGTTGGCTATGCAATAAGATATAATTATATACCTAATTATAAAAACATGAAGAACATTTTTTCTTAAATTTTTTTTATGTAAAAATTGTTCGACATTAACCCTATATGCATTTATACAACATAATGCGAGAAAACAATTTTTTCCCTTTCAATCCATTCTTGCTGAACTTATTTTGGAGCACCCTTAATAGGGGAGTCCGAAACATTCCGCATATGTCTTCTTCGGTTTGGACCGCAAACAGTGGGTTTAATCTGGAAAATATAGAATCGTTAAAAAAATTATCAACGTTTATGCATAGCAAGAATAAAAAACATTGGCTCCATCAAATCATCAAATGATTAAATTGCTTGTGTGAAAATCTATGCTAGTCAAGACAACTTACTTTTGTCCACCTTGTATGTAAAAATAAAGTACTTTAAAGGCACACACAAAAAAATATCTGCAATATCTCCTCTTCAGACCCAAACTCTTCTGTTGAAGACATTGCTTTCAGTTCAGTGTCATCATCATCACCCGACCATGAAATAGCACCCTTTTCTTAAAACTACCCAGATTTTAAATTATAAGTATCTGATTATCCTCAATTCGCTTTTGTGATTTACATCTTTCGATTTAGAATTTATTATTTAACTATTGTATTTTATCAAAACATGAATACGCAAAAAAAAATATTTCTACAGAACAGGTTAGAGGTGCGAGATTTTTACGTTACAAATATATTAGTCTAATTTAGTGAGACTCTCTATTATTTAAATTTAAAAAATCCGGGATACATGATAACCCTGAGTTTATTCAAGAACTGTTGAAGACATAAAAGCTAATAGGTATAAGGCTAAGAGGGTATCAAAACTATGTGGAATACAGGATGATGTAAAAACTAAATCATAAATGGTAAGTTCTTGATAACTTAATCCAATTTTGACCACCTGCAAAATTGGGAAACTATTTTCAAGAATATGGACATGTTGGAATAAATGGAGTTCAAAGCAATGTTTTTCTAGTTTTATAATTCAGCAAAACTAAAATAAAAATATCAATTAAAACGTAGAAGAATAATGCATAAATATTTGTAAGGTCAAATTTTTATCGAACGAATTTGATGCAATACAGCATAGAGGATGCTCAAGCATAACTGTTGTACCATATGTGCGTTGTGACGTATATGTTTTGTACCATATATGTGTTGTGACATTTATGTGTTGTGACATATATGTGCTGTGTCATATGCACATGTGAAAAAGAAACATGCAATGCGACTAAGGGGTGATGAAACCTGGAACCTAAATCATGCACAGCATATAGAAAAATGTTTTCATGATTTTCCTTAGCTGATTAACATAGCTTGTCACTATTTCATGAATAACAGAACATTGCCGAACGTTCTTAAATGAGCTCATGTAATTCCTATTTATGACAAGGAAGATACTCTTGAGAAAGGGATCTACCATCCTATCAGTATTCTTCCTACGCTATCGAAGGTCTTTGAGAAAATCATATTTTTACAAATAACCCGTTTCTTTTGCAATAAATTCTCTCCTCTTCTTTGTCGATTTCGCAAAGATTTTTCTACCCAAAACTCATTGTTTCGCCTTAATAATAAGTGGAAAAATTGCCTGGATAAGAAAAGTATTATAGGGACCATCTTAATGGACTTGTCAAAGGCTTTTGACTGCATTCCACATAATCTTTTGCTAGCAAAACTCGCAGCATACGATTTCTCTAAAAAAAGTTTGCGGTTTATAAAAAGCTACTTCCAATCAAGGAAACAAAGGGTTAAATTAGCTTCGACGCTTAGTGAGTGGTTGAGCATCGCACTAAGAGTTCCCAAAGGCTCTATTTTAGGCTCACTTCTTTTTAATATATTAATAAATGATATGTTCTTTTTTGTAAAAGATTTCGATATTTGTAACTTTTCAGACGATAATACTCATTACGCTTGCGATTTAACCTTTGATATAGTTTGGTCCCGTCTATCTAAAGACCTTATCAAACTTCAAGAGTGGATTAAAAATAACTCTATGGCAACAAACCCTGCAAAGTTTCAAATAATGTTCTCGAGAATGTAAACACCACCAGTGTCTTTTAATATTTGTGGAATAGATGTATTTATAAAAAATTAAGTGAAACTGTTAGAAATTAATATTGATTCTAAATTGACTTTCTCGAAACAAGTACGAAAATTATGTACTATAGCAAATATCAAACTTTCTTGCCTGCTTAGACTTATAAGCTATGTGGATATTTTACAAACGAGAACTCTCGCCAATAGTTATGTTTTATGTAGTTTTTTTATACTGCCCTCTAATATCGATGTTTTGTAAGAAAACTGATTATAACTTTATCCATAGTGTTCAAAAACGAGCCTTACGGGTATTCCACAATAACTTTGAACTTGATTTTAAATAATTGCTTCTCTTGGAAAATACACTCAGCGTTCATGAAAAATATTTACAGAGTCTAATGATAGAAACATATAAATCTGTCAACAATCTAAACCCCGAACTAATGTGGGATAGTTTTTCGTTAAAACATGTACCAACAAGAGCATCTAGTTATAGAACTAACTCACTTATGTTTAAAGCGTGTTTTCTTTGGAATAGTCTCCGCTTACACTATAAGAGCTCCAAATCTTTGCCTTATTTTAAATCAGCTATTAAGTCTTGGATCTGACTATCATGTACATGTCTGATATGTCGTTATTTTGTTCTCTACTTGTTTTTGTTTTATTTTTGATTATTTTATAATTTACATATAAAAATATTTAAAAATTTTTTTTGGTCTATATTACTGTTTATTA
>JAUZNK010010371.1:0-23914 GCA_035046665.1 Euphysa ruthae
TTTGCTTTTCAGTTTGTTAGTTTTATAGTGGCTGTTTGCTTGTCAGTTTATTAATATTTTAGTGGCTGTTTGCTTTTCGTTATTTTAGTTTTGCTTGTCAGTTTGTTAGTTTTATAGTTTGCTGTTTGTTTGTCAGTTTATTAATATTATAGTGGCTATTTGCTTTTCAATGTGTTAGTTTTGCTTGTCAGTTTGTTAGTTTTGCTTGTCAGTTTGATAGTTTTTTAGTTGTTGTTTGCTTGTCAGTTTGTTAGTTTTTTAGTGGATTTTTGCTTGTCAGTTTGTTAGTTTTGCTTGTCAGTTTGTGAGTTTTTTAGTGGCTTTTTGCTCGTCAGTTTGTTAGTTTTTCAGTGGATGTTTGCTTGTCTGTTTATTAGTTTTTTAGTGGCTGTTTGCTTTTGAGTTTGTTAGTTTTTTAGTGGCTATTTGCTGGTAGGTTTGTTAGTTTTTTAATTGGCTGTTTGCATGTCAGTTTGTTAGCTTTTTAGTGGCTGTTTGCTTATCAGTTTGTTAGTTTTTTAGTGGCTTTTTGCTTGTCAGTTTGTTAGTTTTTTAGTGATTGTTTGCTTGATAGTTTGTTAGTTTTATAGCGGTTATTTGCTTTTCAATTTGTTAGTTTTATAGTGGCTGTTTGCTTGTTAGTTTATTAATATTTTTGTGGCTGTTTGCTTTTCGGTGTGTTAATTTTGCTTATCAGTTTGTTAGTTTTTTAGTTGTTGTTTGCTTGTCAGTTTGTTAGTTTTTTAGTGGATTTTTGCTTGTCAGTTTGTTAGTTTTTTATGGCTGTTTGCTTGTCAGTTTGTTAGTTTTATAGCGGTTATTTGCTTTTCAGTTTGTCAGTTTTATAGTGGCCGTTTGCTTGTCAGTTTATTAGTATTTTAGTGGCTGTTTGCTTTTTGGTGTGTTAATTTTGCTTGTCAGTTAGTGAGTTTTTTAGTGGCTTTTTGCTCGTCAGTTTGTTAGTTTTTCAGTAGCTGTTTGCTTGTCAATTTATTAGTTTTTTAGTGGCTGTTTGCTTTTCAGTTTAGTTTTTTAGTGGCTGTTTGCTTTTCAGTTTTTAGTTTTATAGTGGCTGTCTGCTTCTTCTTTATTCTTATTTTTGTAATGCTTACAAACACACTAAATGTCACCTGAATTTAATTTCATTTCCAATATAACTAAGGCTTACAGGTTTGGGGAAAATTTGAGTTATTATCAAGCCACTCTTAGCTTCACTATTGCTTGCTAATCGTGACTGCAGTTTTTGATGCATTCACTCTGAACGAATTTTTAACTAGTCTTTTCTTTCACTCCTCAAACAAATTTTTTTTTTTTTTTTTTTTTTTTTTTTAGGTGGCTGACATGACCAGGTACTTCCTATTTGCAGACAGAAAGAAACTTAGAATTAAAAGACTGGGTAATTTTATTTTTCCCCCATCAAAGCCAATTGGCTAATGTTGATTTTTCTGTGCGTTTTTCTCTGTAAACGTTTTGTTAGATACTACACAGTTAATGTGTTTGAAAGGTGGTGACATACAGTTCATTTGTGGGCAGTGGATTTACTAAAATTGCCAGTGGATACCTGGATGTGAAGACATGAATTTTATTCGAGGCTTCAAGCTCCTATTAACAGTTTTTTCTGATTTCTAAAAGCGATAGTGATAAACTCATGTAGATAATTTTACATAAAATTCATCCGGTTTTCTGTTACTGTTGTAAAAATTATTGTTAACAAGAATTAACTGAGATGCCACGACATGTTATGGTAGCATTTGGTTGCATGGGATATTAATACTTTTGGTAGTTTGAATTGTTATTTTTTATCTGTTATCCACATAATTATTTTTCAGAAAATGATGTTTGAGAATTTTTTTTTGTTTTTCCTGCACTTATAAACTAAATGAGGAAAATCAGATTCAAAACATTTGAAAATAACAAAATAAAAATACTTTTCTTCTTTTTGTTAATTTATCTAGGTTTAATTTTTATAACAACTAACTGGAATTTATTTTTATTTTTAACTATTAAGTAAAATTATCAATTTCTTTAAATAGCGTTCTTAATCTACAGATTTTTTGTATTTGTGTTTTAACTTTTGTCGTAACCTTGGATATGCATTAAATAAGCATAATTTAATGATTGTGTGAGTTGATCTTTTTCTGCAAGTTATGTCGTTTAAAATATAAAAACTAAATTAAATGTAAAATTTAAAAAAACTAAACATAATGATATATAGAGTATCCACAGAATGCAAATAAGTGAGTTATTTTTGGACACCCAAAAACCTAGATTCGCCCCTGTTTCTATGCATCTTATTAAGGGTTGTTTTAATCAATACCAGGTGAGACTTTGTGTTTGTTAAAATGATTGAACAAAATATAGTCAGATATGTTTGATTTACATTGGAAACTATAAGATCAGCAATTATAAAACATCTTTTATCAAGAGTTGTTTTTTATCATGGCCAAATTTAAATGAAGAAACTAACCAAGCATTTTATTTATGTAGTGGAGTTAAGTTTTCCACGATAATAAAATGATACATTGCAGTAATGTTTATATTAATGCTTCTAAGTGGAATAATAGGCAGATTTAATATTGAATTCTGAAATTTTGCCATGATTTGCAGTTGTATGCTTCTAAAAAAGTATTTAAGGTTAAAATAAAAAAAAATTACCAGAACACTTCGGAAATTTTGATTTTTTTTTTTTTTGAATGTGATTGATTAAAGTTTGAAATTGAGCTATAAATAAAGGTATAAATTCCACAAGTTTCATATCACAAGTAACAAGAAATTCTCATTTGCAGAAAAAAGGTATTCAATGAAATATTTTAATGAACCTTTTTGCAGTTTCTTAGGAAAAATTATAAAAGTTTTTCCGGTGTTAACTGCAAATTTAAGTTTTAGTTTGATAAATAACACCATTCAGTGTTTCATGTCTTTTCGCATAATTGCTAATAAAACATCCATTTAACATAATAATTTTTATAAACATTTATTATAAATATTTGCTATAAATATTTAACATAATAAATATTGGAAACAAGTTTTATGCTAGTTTTGAGTTTAGCTCATTACTGTAAATTATGTCATTCCCATTTTTTTTGTTTTTATTTTAATTGGGTGGCCTCACTAAATATCAGATACCACATTCGTTGGTCTTGAATATAGATCAGAGGCCCTCAAAATTCGCAGCCACCTCAAGTCATACATTGGGTTAACTTTTCATGATTTTCTTTGTGAAACAAACATCTTTGTTTTTTAGTACTTTGGTAGGATATGATGTGAATTTTCATTTGAGCATTCCTGACTGTTCAGTGAGCCGATTACATGATGTTAACTTGTTTATGTATAGATATATCTAAAAATGTGATGAAGGATCATCCAAAAGCATTTTCAAAGGTCTTTGAAGCAGCAAAACTGAATTTGCTTGAGGTAGTTTAAATTTTTTTCCAAATTTTATCCATTAAATATTCATCAATTTCACAGTCTATTCTTAAAATTTATTAAACAGTTGAAATGTTTGAGTGGATGTGTGTGTCTATGTGTGTTTTTCTGTGTGTGTTTTTGTGTGTATCTGTGTGTGTATGTGTGTCTCTGTGTGTGTTTCTATTTGTGTCTGTGTTTTTCTGTGTGTCTGTGTGTGTGTGTGTTTTTCTGTGTGTGTGTGTGACTATGTGTGTCTGTATGTATATGTGTGTGCCTGTGTGTTTCTGTTTTTTTCTGTCTATGTGTTTCTGTTTGTGTCTGCGTATGTTTTTTTGTGCCTCTGTGTGTGTTTTTCTGTGTAGTTGTGTCTGTGTGTATGTGTCAGTGTGTGTGTCTCTGTGTGTGTTTGTCTGTATGTATGTATGCATATATGCATGTTCGTGCGTATGTACGTATGTATGTACAAAAGTTTTGTTCCGATTCATTTCTAATGTTATTGTTCTTTCGTCATTATGTTATTTTCTAGGTAAATCAAACTCCCTCCGGTTCCAGAGATTTAAAAGTCTTTTGTGACGTGAAAACATTTTTTTTTTCAGTTTTTAAGGTATAAAAGAATTTATTTTGTTGAGAAGGTATCATTCAATTAATGAGTGATATTAAAAATTAAAAATTTACATAATCTAAAAATATACCTTGAAATCATTTTTTTTTTAATTTTTTTTTTTTTTTTTAATTTTGTAATTCATATTTTTTTATTATATAAAGTTATTCTATGTAATTATTTATGTATCTTTGTTTATTACTTTTTCACTAAAGATGAAAGTATAATTTTCTGTGGAGATATTAATATAAAGAAAGTTGATATAAGTAAGTTCCTTATGGAAGATGGAAGATAAATTTTTGTGAAAAGGAATTATTACAATGAGTTTTTAAGATCACTGGACGATTTTGAAGTGTTTAGAGAATTTGAACAATAGAAATATAATTTTCAGAAAAGTATGATTCTATGCTTAAATAACATTAGATCAATAAATTTAAAGATGAGATTGAAATTTTAAGAAAATTAAAAGATTAAAATATAAATATTTACCAAAAATATGAAAATTTTTACGAAAGACTAAAATGTGAAAGAATTGAAGATTTGAATAAATTTTTGTGGATTTATTTTACATGAAATAAGCTTTAAGAAAATGGAAATTTTTTAGGGAGGTGGAGAGCTACCACTATTTTATAAGTTTTTGGAGAAAATTACAAAATTTTTTTGGTGGAAATGGACAAGTAGCAGTAATTTTTCTCTTGTTGTAACCTGTATAGTGCTTCCGAACTTGGTGCTTTGATGAAATTCTCCGTAATGCGATAACAAGTTTTCAAATTTGTCTTTCCCAAACTCGTGCAAATCAGTCATATCATCTCTAGGGATGTTACACGGAATGAAAACTTACAAACGTTGCCAGAACTTCATTTGCCCAAATGCTTTTTTTAAGTTTAAAAGTTTCTACAAATTTTCAGTATGCATTTTCTATAAAACTCTCAATTGTAATCAGGGAAACTATGGTTCTGAGTTGATGGAGGCAACTGTACCGGCTTTCATTTCTTCTAAGTTTTGGTTGAATAGTACTTGCGAACTGAGCCGTTAAGAGCATTTGTTAAATCTTAGTCGTGTTTTCTAGGTAAACTGGAATATCACATAGACAACTATTTTGTTGAGAAAATTTTAATGGTCTTACAAGTGGCCTAATAGCAGAAAAAACATTTAATACCATCAACGCGGCTAACTTTGTTTCCTTACTCACAGTTTGAATAAATACGCCCAAGGCTTTTGCTTCTTTTTGTTCATTGTAGCAGTAGCCAGTGAAAGCAAAAAAACTTATGGTTTAAATACAAAGTCTGGCAGGCTCTTTCATGAGCACTCCAATATGTGGTACTTGGGCATATAAGGTACAACAAGAGTTGTATCGCCATAAATTTATGAACTCTCTTGTAACATCGATTATTTTAAAATGTCCAGATTTAGATTTAGCAAAAAATTTGAAATATGCTTAAAGCGTAACGCTAACTCATGGCTGCTGCATCCAAATAAGCTGAGGAACCGAATGTTCTAGACGGGCTTTTAAAACACTTCTTTCTCAAGAGTTAACAATTTTCATATCCATATACACATAATGAGCATTATGCAATAAAACATTTAAAGTTTACTTAATGGTAATAGACCAATAAAATTTTCTTTTACTGAACCATAATGTTCAAATGTTGCATACATGGCCAACTGTTCAACAAAACAGGTGACATGTAATTAGCATAGATGGAGCAAGAAGAAGGTGTGAGTACATGTCCTTTCACCCACATTTTTCAACAACCTCAACAAGATTGTGTATATGGGTCCAGTTTCTCATTATTAACAAGTATGTTATCCTGAAAAAGTGCTTGAATACATCTTGTGATTTAGATATGAGTAAGTTCTCTTGAGCAAGACTACAAGTTCTCTTGACTACTTTTCTGGCTTATTTTCCAGACCTCGGTGTCTTTTTCAGCCAACAACTGGTGTGCTTGTTTGTTTTTTGCCAATTACTGGTGCGCTTGTTTTTTTTTAGCCAACTACTGGTATGCTTGTTTGTTTTTAGCCAACTGCTGGTGTGCTTGTTTGTTTTTATCCAGCTACTGGTGTGCTTGTTTGTTTTTAGCCAACTACTGGTGTGCTTGTTTGTTTTTAGCCAGCTACTGGTGTGCTTATTTGTTTTTAGCCAACTGCTGGTGTGCTTGTTTGTTTTTAGCCAACTACTGGTATGCTTGTTTGCACTAGGGCATTCTACCGAGGATTCTGGCGATGATCCTACCAACGTATCTTGTGGATGATGTTTCTTTCCGGCAAAGAAAGTAGATATCTCTTGTGATTTAATTTCATTTTTCATTTCAGATTTCTTTTTGACATAATACCATTGTTAGAAGGTATGTTGAAATAATTAAAACATGAAAGGTTTACTTTTTCTAACTGTCAAATATTATCCCATGAAAACACCGCAGTGTTTCCTAGATATATTTGTAAGGGTATGTTTCAACTGAAGAATTTAAAAAATAGTTCAAACTACGAAATTCATGGGCTGCTCTCCGAAAGTGAAAGTGTTTGAATGGGTAGTCATTTGGTATGGTTCCTTTTACTTGTTTTACAGAAAATATTCTCTATCAGTGGGAATTTCAAACTGGTTTGTGATTGGGTATACTGCGTTATATACAGTGCCATCAGTCTGGCCAACACCCTTCATACTTAGCAAGATTATTTAAGCAGAATAACATTTATACTTTTTATCAAATCGTTTATATATTTTTCTGTCGAAGGATATGTAAGCAAGGAAATGGTAAAGAATGGTTAAGCATATTTATTGTATTATGTATTTTTATTCTCTGTTTATTTTTAAGTTTAATTCCCCTTTGATATTCTTTTATGTTATGCTCGTTATCTAGAAAATGAAATCAATTCACAATTTTGTGGAAATTAATTGGTTGAGTATACGTTTCTGAATTCAGGAAAAAATATGTAGACATACAGCAGAGGCTCCCTCCCAAAGATGGCAGCAATATTTATTAATGGTCAAGTGGTAGCCTTATAATTTTGGTCGGAAAAAGTGTTTTAGAGATCCAACCTTAATGAACTTTAACAAAGCTTTGTTTATTAAAAGAACCCTAAGGATAAGTATAAAGTAGGGGCATCTTCATATATAGCAAGCTTACAAAGTATACAAATAGGCAAATCTTTAACGACAATTTGGAAAAGCGTAGATCCCAGAACAGAACCTTGAGAAAATCAGGATACCCAGAGTAACAGTTCGAAGAATGGTCATCCAGGACCACCTTGATTTCTCTGAAAAAAATGGCACAGTAATATTCAAAAATTCATCAGTGATACTATATGACTTCATTATTTGAAGAAGTCCAATATGCCGCACCTTGTTGAATGCCTTAGAGATTTCAAGTTTAATCACTCTGGGTTCACCGCAAACATCAAGAGATTTATAGACATGTTCACAGATGACAGTCAGAACATTAGCAGTGGACATATCAAAACGAAACCATACTGCTGATCAGAAAATAGATTGAGCGACTAAGTGACGGGTAACACACGAGTTAATCAATGATTCCAAAACTTTATAATTGAAAGAAGACTAATAGGACTTTAATTATGTGGACCAGATTACTTTCTAGAATTTTTACTGGGACATCAGATGCCAACTTCCAGAAAGAAAGAAAACAGGATTCAGAGATAGATGCAGAGAATCGGAGAGTGTTCTGACGAACACTTTTGTAACATGGTCACAAGAAAATTTCATCAAGGCAACTAGCTTTATTTTCATTCATTCAGTCTTCAATTGATTTCTTGAAAGTTTCTGAAACATGAAGTGGAGCATTGTCCAATGACCATTAAGGGTTGTGATATGTCGTGTTATGTTCGTGGTTTAGTGTTTAAGTATTCTTATTAAAAAAAAACTAATATTTAACCTCTGTATAAAACCTTTTTAATGGAATGTTCAGACCATAGAGGTTACTCAAATTCATTTGAGTAACCTGTATGGTCTGAAATAAAATAATGGGCTAAGTTTCTACGATATAAATGTCAATGAGGAAGTAAAGTGTTAGCCAATCATGTTCTGTCATTTCAAACAATCAGGTCCTGTCATTTCATAATTATTTAAATTTCATTTGTCATCATAAAGAATGTATAGAAAAGAAGATGACTATGTTCTTTTCAAATCATTTGTTCTCTAAATTTTTAGAATAAATTTGAATTTGATTTCATGCGCGTAGATTAGAGTGAGTTTAAAGCTGATATTTTGCTTATTTTGTTTTATTTGAGCCGAAATATTTTATATCCTGTTTTTAAAGTTATACACTTTCCACTTTTCAGGTTAACTTTATTCAGAGTAAAGCATGAAAAAGGCCTTTGATTTGAGATTTAAAAATCAGATTAATTATACAGTTGTTGTCATGTCTTCCTTTATTTGGTTCAAAACATTTTTATATTCCTAAACATTTAAATTTTACATTTTACATTTAAAAAAAAATTATCAAATTTATCATACTAAAAAAGATATCACAAAAAAATTTCGTAATGAATATGATTCTGAATAAATAGTTTAGTTCTATTTTCTGTGTCTGAACACAGAAAATGTGTTAAAATGCTCTCTCTGTTTTCGTTGAAACGCCATATTCTCTTCTCATACTTTCTGTACCTTTTTTAAGCATTATTATTATTATTATTAGACTTGATAAATATAAAAAAAAAAAAAATATTAGTAAATTAAAATGGCACTTTTTTACTCTTTTGTAGAAAAAAGAGTGCGAAAAGTGTCATTAGAAAAATATATATATATATTTTTTTTTTTTTTTTTTTTTACATCTGATTTCATCTGGTATTTATTTTGTTTATTTTTGTTTTTCTTTTGCTTCATTTGATAGAAGTGATATTGTAGTTTCCAAAATAGAATAATTTTTTACCTTGTATTTTGCGATTAGCCATTCATGGAATTTCTACTGGACCGTGAAAATTAGGTAAAAATACAGCTGCACAGGGGCCTGACTATTGGAAAATGATGTGGTTGGCAATGATTAAATGAAAATCTAAGGTCATGATAAGGTCATCAGTTAAAAACGATTTGACACTACAGTTTTTAATGGCGTAAACAAAACAATTTTCAAGTAGGTTCATATTCTCATGTTTTTAGCTAGGTCAGGTTATAATCGCAGGGGTAATGGCCACTTTCATATGTAAGAAAAATAATCGTTAGAATAAACACGTTTTATTGAAAAAAATTAACTATTGAGAAATTTTTTCTTACTACTAAAGAACTAAAAAAAGACAACAGAAATAGAGAAAAAAATTAAATGCCTACATACTTTTTTCTGAAGACCCCTCTTCCCCCACCATCCACCACCTTGTATGTATTCATATGTTTTTAGTGTATCCCCCCTCAGAGCATACATACTTTTCAAATGGCACTTTATGTTGATTTTTAAATTGATTTCAAATCTTCAAACTTTTCATCATACTTTCAAGTGAAGGTTAATTACAGCAACATGTTTTTTGGTGACTTTTTTTGACTAGAAATGAATATTGAAAAAAAGCCAAAGTTTGACCCCCTGAAAATAATAAAAAAAATGTTATTACCCTGATTTCTTATGAGCTGGATCTTCATTTGAATATGCTTTTGTTTTGATAATAATGAGATAGTTTTGATAACAACTTCACAGTGGAATATAAGGTAAAATATCTATGGATATCCATAGATATCTATGGATATCTATGGTAATTTATAAGATGTCTGCAATGTTTAGCAGGAGTTTCGTCCAGAAGTAAAAACAGAAAATTTTTTCAGTTTTTTTTTACACAATTCAGGTCGGTTAAATAATTTTCTGGTCTGTATTAACCAACGAACGAATGTTATTTCCACCCTTGAATTTAATATTTAATACTTAGAAATCTAAAAATATTTAAAAGTTTGAAAACATAGACATTTTGAATTTCCATCATTTTTTTAATACCCCACGCTGTATGCTTTATAAAAATTCCCAAAAATAATTAGCTGTGAAAGGTCTAGGTTTTGTATAGCATAATTGGTCGTGGTTTTGTATAGCATAATTGGTCTGGGTTTTGTATAGCATAAGTGGCGAAAATATTATAATATTAAAATTAAAGGTACTTGTATTTGGGTCTTGATTTTACTAGTTGTTAGAGGAGTATGTTTACCATATTTTAATGTTAATGTTTTATGGTTCGCATTAAACCAGCGTAACTTTTTATATTATTTTAGATAGTAACCTTTAGGATGCGATATAGCAGAAGTTGTATTACGTCAAATGAATTTTTTCTAGGTTTTTGGTTTTGATGTTATATTAATGTCTGATGAAGGGAAATCACGTGGATATGCTCTTGTTAATACTCTTGAAGAAGACATTCATTGTAGTTCAATGCTAGAATGGTAGGAGATTGATCAGTTTGTTCAGAATTAATTTTTGGCACCTCTAAATCCAAACATCCTGCCTATATTCAAGTGGGAACTTTATCTCTCATGCATAAATATTTATGTCATTATCGCCTCAATAGGCCAGTTTGAAACCTTTTTTTTAATTTTCTGACTTTTTGGTTTTGCCCTATGCACAAAATAGAAAAGCTAGACATGAAAATTTTGAAAAATATTCCGACACTTTTTGAGATTTCTGAAGTTTCCAAAGTTACGAATTGTAGATATGTGTACCTGCATAATAAAATCCATTTGCTTATAGCAACTTTGTTTTAGGTAAATTTACTTAAATACTATTGCTTTGTTTCTGCTTTGAGTGTCCTATTCTTTTAAAATATTATTTCATGTGCAGACATTTTGGACAAGACATTGAAAAATTTGCAAGCATTCTGTTCTTTTTATACTGCCATGAATTTTCATAATCTTATGAGAGATTCCAGTATTTATGATAGCAATAACTCTTCTATCATGCAAGGTCAAAGGAAAAAAAAAACATTTTTTTTTTTTAGGTAACCATTCCAATTTTTATAATTATTATTTATTTTATTTTTTGATTATATTTCCTAGCCTTTAAATTGCTTCAAATATATTAATCTGAATTACAATTTCAATTTTAAGGTCTGATACAAATGTCTGCAATTTAAATAATTATGCAAAAAACAGCATAATTTTAAATGAATACGTTTAATCTTATCAATGAAAACATTCAGTTTTAAAGTGAATACTTTGGAATAAAATATTTCGCTAGCAACAGGCATTAACAACCGTTTTTCCCTTTTTTCTATCTGTTTGTTATCTTGTTTTTGTGTGAAGGAAGATTTGAGGTGTTTCTAGAGCTTTAGCCAATATGTTTTCATGTAAAATATGCAAAAATTTCTGAAAACTTGTGATCAAATGTGATCAAATAGGAAATTATGTGGTAGTTTTGGCGGGTTAAAATTGCACTGTGATAAAGAGTAGCTAGTGGTTTATTTAATTAATTTGTTTATAACTTATACTGTATGTCTTGTTTTATGCCATATTTACTTTTTAGAGAAGCTATAATAACTTAAAGAAATGAAAATCAAAACACTTTTGAGGAGAGTTAACGGAAAGAAAATTTTCAAAAGAAGAGCTTTCCATGGTAACCAATATACCAAGAACACATCCATTGACACCATTGTAACTGCTTCCACTGCTAATGATTTTACTCCTGAGCATCCACTATCGTCTTCTTCACCTAACAGTTTGACATCTTCATCAACATTGAAAATAAGAAACAACACACCCACCGCAACCACCATAACTGTTCATACTGGACCTGATCTGATCACGACCAAGATAATTGACAACAATACAAGTTTTTGCAATGCATCATCTTGTTTTCTTCCCATTGACTCTAGCATTTTAAATCTAGTATTAATTTGATTGGAACTTGTCCTGATTGCCTTGACAACACCCATAGTATTAACCTGTGAAGATGTGTCGAAGAAAACGTGATTGTCCATTCCATTTGATTTAAATTGCACAATGTAAAAATGATCTTGGAACAAGCAGTATTTTAAAAGTAAAAATGTAGCAAGTAGCCCTGCAAATGGTAACGATTTGCAAGATAGTTTGTTGCCAGAGAGTGACCCTGAAGTGTACGAAGCATTCAAACTGACATACGATTGTCAATCGTGCTGTCTCTGCTGGAACAATGGAGGCTACATGTTTTATGAGATCTGCTAATCAACGAAAGCTGTGGTATCTTCATTATATTGGTGAGGGTGATTCAAAATCATACAGTGAAGTGGTTAAGAGTTATCTATATCCTGGTCATACTGTTGAGAAACTTGAATATGTGGCCCATATACAAAAGCGGGTTGGATCGCGCCTGCGGAAATTAAAGCCAAGAGACAAACTTCTTTTAGAAGATTGTAACACATTAGTTGGCAAAGGGCGATTGACTGACAAAACAATCAACAAATTGCAAAACTAATTTGGACTTGCTACTAGGCAGAATGCTGGAGTTAACATATACCAAATGAAAAAGCAATCGGAGCTGTACTTTTTCATTTTTTTGAATCCAACTCAGAAACACCTCATCGTATGTGTCCAAGGTCTGCTGATAGCTAGTGTAGATTTCAAGCAAGCAAAATTGATCCCAGCCAAAATTATAAAGAATCTCAAGGTCTCCCAACCATTGTGCAGAAAAAGATTATACCAATATTATTGAGTGATGACAAACTCCTAAGCAAATGTATGCATTGGAAAAAGGCAGAACAATAACAATGTTATATAGAAGCGGTGCCCAAAAGATGTTTTTGTAGGGCGATTAACAATTGAAACTGGTGCATCATCAGCAGTGATTGGTTTTAATGATGGTGATTCAGGAATTTTGTTAATATTTGACATCCTGAATATAGATTTTGGTACATTTATGGAACAGTTTTGTATAAAGCGCGATTCTGACCGTAATATGGTAATGGAGCAAAAGTAATCTGTAGGTGTGAAGGCAAGAAGGAAAAAATTACATGCTACCAGGAAAGTTTTTGTTGGTGCCATTGAGGAGAAATAGGGAGTAGTGTATAGACCTGGCATATGTTTTTTATTCATTTATATATATAGAAGTTTAAGACTTATGATTTTGTCGCTTAGTTATTATATTTTGATTTTCTTTGAAATTTTTTATGAAGCGTCCAGTTAAAAATTACCTCCATGGCGTTGAAATACTGATAATTCAAATATTATTAGTTGTTTTACCTTTCTTGTAAATTACCAGTTTTATGCATAGTCAAAAACCCTAAGAAATTATCAATAAAATATAATTATTTTGAGTTACACACTTTATTTCACTGTTCTTGTTTTTATCAGGGATTTTCTCGGAACGCGGTTTTAAAGTGCGGTGCAAGTTTTCAACTTGAAAATTTCACCAATTGCTCCACTAGCTGAACTAAAATAGAGTTTGTAGAAAGATCTGATTTTCTGAGAGTATTTTGAAATTTCATTTTTTTGACAAAATATTGAAATTTTTAGCTCTATCTGGTGAAAACTCAGTGGAATTTTCATGGTAGTAATTTTATTCTATCAAAAGTTATTGACTGCAGCGAAAACCATTCTTCTCGGTCTCGCTGGCCCAAAAATTTGGTGCTGGACAATTTTTTTTTTTTTTCTTATTATTATTTTTTTTTTTTTTTTTGGCATTACTTATAATGAACATCATTCTGTAAAAATATCAAAACTGTTCTCAAAGAAATAAGGAATTTTGCTTTTTCACTGTACGACCACCTTAAATCATTATCCATTTTACCAACCGTTGAAATTGCAGCTCTACAGTTTTTAGAGAGCACTGACCAACAACTTTTATGGCGCGTCAAACATTTCTGACCGTGCTTGTTCATATTTTATACTTACCTGCAAGCAGAAGCAATGAAAGCTGCTAAGCAAGTCAATTGAGCGTTTAGTGTAAATTTTTTGTATTTATAACACAGTGCATTCGTTTTGTTCCAACATTTTCATCAGCATTCTAGTCAGCATAATTAGGTTGTGTTGAAACAAATTTACGGAGTGTTCAGATTTCAGAGGTATGGATAGACTCTTTTTACGCGATAAAGTGTTACTTTCGTATTTTTTTATTCAGGGATGGAGAAAGTGAAAAGATGAGCTTACTATTACTTGTTTTAAGTATGATTTTCATGAATGATGGTACAATCAGTGAAGGTATGAAGTTGCTATATATAAAAGTGAACACGCACGTTCTTCCATGCATTCTTTCCTAACTGACTTGTCTGTCGTTTTAAAAAACGTTTTCTACTTATGTTTTTCACTCGCATGAAGTTTCAGTTTCTACGGAAAATTACTTTACTAAAGATTATGTTGGATTTTTTTTTATTATAAGTTGAAAATGAAAGAAAAAAGAAAAGAAAAAATTTTTAGAACTGGATGTGAGTAAGTAAGTAAGTAAGTAAGTAAGGTAATGTCACGCCTTAAAACCATTTCTAAAATTAAATTTACAAGATATTAAACATGGCATTTTTTTAAATATGGCCACCTGTTAAAAACTTTTTGGTAATGATCCCTATAGTATAATGTTTTTATACTCAAAGTTTTTTTAAATTCTTTTTCCAGGGAATTTCATATCGTAATTTTTAAATTTCGCAGAAATATATTAATACTGTTAATACATTTCGATTCGCTATGTATTTCCTACTTATGTTGCTATGCTAAAAGAAATTTTTGTTTGGGAAAAGACTCTTAGCAGCCATTTTTCTTGTATAATTTAACTGCTCGTAGATAATTTTTTTGGAGTTTAACCTTTAAGAAACGTTGAAATGGAGGAACGTTGAAAAATTGTTTGTTTTTTGATTTTTATGATTGATAAATTTTTGTTTTAGGTGCACTTTGGCATAGTCTTAGAAAATTGGGACTTGAGAAATCTAAGTATGGTTTCGTCTATTCCAATTATCATGAATTTATAATTTGTTAAAGGTTAACTTTGATTAGCAGATTTTTAAATGACAGTACATATAAATAAACTTATTACCATGTTTGAATTATAAATATACCTGTTACCAGGTTTGAAATATGATTATGCTTATTACCAGCTTTGAAATATAAATATCAGGTTTGAAATGTAAATATACTTATTATCAGGCTTCAATTGGCATTAATTCAGAGTGGATTTTAAAAAAGTGATGTTTTGAGCACTTATTCAGATTTCAGGTGCTCTGAATAGCCTTTTTTTTTTCTCTGAAAATAGCTGAGAAACGCAGCTTTAAACAAAAATTTATAGTGTTTTTAAATTCAAAAATAAGGGGCTTTAATTTTTTATGGTGTATTTAGATGCTACGGTTTATATTCTCTTCAAATGCAGTCATTTAACATGATTTGCTTGGTGTCTTATTACTTATTATGAGTTAATGTGGTTGTTATCATTTTGGTTGCGAATGACTTAATTTATGAGGCAATAGTTAAAGATTTAAAGTATCTTTAATAAAAAATATCCTTTACACAAAATAACTCCCAAAGAAAAAGAAATAAAAAACCCTTTGATAAGAAACGGAATAAAAAAATCCTCAAAAAGAAAACGAAAGTTTTGTAACAAGTTCCCGAAATCTTTTGTAAAATTTTTTTACAAAAATTTTTTTTTTTGTGGTCAAAGAAATATAATATTTTATAACATTTGTTGTTTTTAACGCAGTCAGTTTACATAGTTTTTAATAGTTTCCTGACATCCCTTTATTGGACAGTTATCGTTAATAAATAATAAATAGGGCTATCCAAATTACGGTACTGGTTCACTGAGGTGGAATAATTTCAGATTTTTTAAAGGTTTTTTGAACAAATTTATATGAAAATAGCTCGTTTTAGGGTTCCTTTAATCAGTAAAGTTCTTGCTATTTAATTTAAAAATGATGTGGCATTTTGAAAAAAATCTTGAAAGTGAAATTAATCCGTATGTTATGTTACTCAAATTTTTTTTTTTTATTTAGGATTAAGTAACAAACCCTGAAAAAGGCATTTTTTTAGATCATCAGTTGAGCCAAAGCTTTTGTTGCCATCTTGAAAATAGCGCATTTTTAAAAATGGATGAGTTTTTCTTTTTGTGATTTTTTTTATTTGAGCATTAATTGTCACAAAAAAATGTTTGGCGAGTGTGGCGTTGCTAGTTATTTGAGTGAGTTTGGTGACTTACTAAGTTGTGGAATGTAAAAAATATTTTACACGTCGAGCAATGATTAATATAATGATAAATGAAAAAAAAAATAGTTGTGAAGTGAGTAGTGTTGGTGGCTTCGGGCGGGAGATATTAAAACTTTTTGTGCTGTAATCTTTTTTCAAATATATTTCATATATCAATACTTGTGGTATTGAAGTAAGGATAGTAAATTTATTTACTTTTTAAATAGAAAAAGTTTTAAAAGTAATTAAACTAGTTAATTATACAGTTATTAAGGTAAGTTTAAAATACACAATCGGGTTCGTAACATGAACCAAATAAGATATTTTGAAGCATTTGTCTCGCAGAATAAAATTGCATCGGTATCATTTTGTTTAATGAGATCATGTTATCTTTTACAAACTGTTTATGGTTATAATCATACTTTTTTAAGCCACTGTTTCTGATAAGCTTTTATCAATGAATAATGAAAAAAAATCTCTGGGTGTGATTTTTTTTTTTTTTTTTTTGATGTAGATGAAGTTTCCTATTCTACTAAAGTGATATATTCTGTGAAGTGTGGACACGTGGTTTATTTCAAACTCTGGCTAGCGAAGTATCTATTATTAAGACCAAATAACTTCATTTTTGCCCACAGCATTTATTTACATTGCATTTTTTGCACCGCAAACTTGTCTTTCTAAAAACTGTAGCCATTTAAGCATTTGAACAAAAAATGAGTCTTCATTTAGAATTTTGTAATTTAGGCCACACAAACTGTTTGGTGATTTATAGAGATTGATCAATTTTGTAATTTAGGCCACACAAACTGTTTGGTGATTTAGAGAGATTGGTTACAGTGGATTTTGTGAAACAAAAGTAAGCCTTTAAATCATTCAACCTTCATTTTTGTTCATCAGTGTCTTTTATAGAAAGTAATGTCATTTCACTCTGCAGTCGTTTGTTTCCGAGACCGGTTCATCTTCAAAAGTACAGTTTCATCTTCAACAGTACCGGTTCATCTTCAACAGTACCAGTTCATCTTCAACAGTACCGGTTCATCTTCAACAGTACCGGTTCATCTTCAACGGTACCGGTTCGTCTTCAACAGTACCGGTTCATCTTCAACAGAGTTTTAAGAATTTTTTTAAAAACTATCCTTTGTATTAAAATTGTACATACAAGATATAAATGATAATGTTAGAAATCCTAATGTTGGTTATGGAAGCTCTATTGGTTATTTTGGAGTGGGGTAGACATCTATCTCTCAGTCATTAGTTGTTAAAAATTATTTTTATTTTTCTCAAAGATGTTTTCGATTCAGAACAAATTTTTAGATTAGATTCAGAAATACAAGCAGATAGCTTCTACCCTCCACTCTCAAAATTTATGCTTGACTTGAAATTTTCTATGAAGTTTATGTTTATTTATAGGTAAAAAAATTTTAAAAATAAGTTTTTAATCTTGATCTTGTTAAATTTTTCTTTTAGCATAATTACGTTAGTTTCATAAGCATGCATATTGTGTATTATTATTATTTTTTTTTTTTTTTCTAGTTATCTTGTTCGTGCAAAGATTCCGGGCAGTGATGTAACCATCTTCCAATATTATTTTGGTGTCCGTTCGAAAACAGAGATAAGCAAAAGAAGAATCTTGGAATTTGTATCAGAGGTAGGTCTTGTCAGCACATTTTGTTAATGGGTTTTTTTTAATGTGGGGTTCGCATAGCAAGATTTAACTTCTGTGTCTGTTTGCAGAAAGCAATATTAAGAATCAATAATTCAAAAAAATATTCTACTAAAAATTTTCAAAGCCAAGCTCTCTTTTTAGAAGAGCATCTTAAATAAAAAGATAATTTCTTTCAACCCATAATATATAACCAGAATATCGATGGCAGTTCATTATTATAATAGTAATGATTTTTTTTTTTTTCAAATTTCGTATTTTATTAAAAAAAAATTTATTAGACTTTGCTATACACTAATCAATTGAAAGCATAATGTACTTAGTATGGTGAGAGTAGTTTATTATTGCATTAGCTCTGGAAACGACCAGGGTTTGTTTCTTACACAAAATAAAAAAAGTGGATGTTATGGCAATGTTTATTACCTTTTTATAGTATGCTATGTGATTATTATATCTGGGCGGTCACCTAATTTCAGTGTGGATATTGATATTGATTTAGCTGTTTTGGGTATGGTTCACGCTAAAGTGAGCAGAATTGAAAATATCTAACGCAAAAACTAGTCAAGTACTTTACCCAAAGATTCCCTAAGTTTTGGGGAAGAAAATTTTCATACTGGCTTAATTGCTAAGAATTGTTTTTTTTCAATTCATCAGATATTTTTTTCTCAGATTTAAATCATTTGTTTTTCCAAAATGTTTTAAAGAAATTTTCCTTTTTTATTTTAATTACTATTTAACGTAAACTTAACGTACCTAAATAAAGTATTAATACGCCAGGTTAGGAACCATCAATTACGTCAGTCTGTTGTGTATAATCAGATTTCGTGCATTGACTTACTCAATTTCCCTCCCTATTGTGTAGTTTTTGGATCTCAATCACATACGTCCTATTTATCACACTTGCTCAATGTTTTTGAAACAATTAAAATTTCATTTGCTGTTGTTCTATTGAAATAGTTTATATATAAAAAAATTATTTCATAGTATATCACATACAAAAATTGAAATAAAAACATTTTTTAATTAAAAATGTATTTCATTTTGAAATGGATTAAATATAACTTACAATTACACCCGCATTTTTTTAAAGACACAAAAATTAAAACAGTTTGATGTTTACATTCGAATTTAATGTTAATGATTAACGTTTAAACAAAATTTTCTGTGGACAGTATTGAAATTAATTTTTGATTTGGTAACTAACAAAAAAAGATATATCTTATTGTCTTGATTGAATTTTTCTCTGCTGTTCAAATATTAATAATAAAGAAATGGGAAGGCGGGACAAAATATTAAAGATAGACACGAATTTTGGCCCGAAATCCGGCTTTAAAAAAAGAAAAAAAAAATCTTCCTTTCTATAGAGAATTTTTCGCGTTGTTACCAAATATGCTCCAGCTGCAAAGGTAGCTACGCTGGATTTTTTGCTTTCGTATCAATACATAAAGGTGTGCAAAAGCATGGCAAGCTTGTCGGCAAGCCAAAGTTAGAAATGGTGTATGGTAATTTATGATAGAAGAAAACTGCAACTGAATTCATCAAACAACAAAGTTTCTTACGCTACCAATAATTAATATACAATAAAGCTTTAGTTAAATAGAAATAAATTTTCTGTCGACAGTATCGCAATTTGTTTTGAATTAAAAATGAATTTCAATTTAAAATGAATTTAAGTTTAACTCACAGTTTACGACACCCGCCTTTGTTTAAAGACACGAAGTTAAATATTAAAACAATTTGATGTTTACATTCTAATGGAATGTTAATGATTCTTTTGTTTAAGCGTTTAAATAAAATTTGCTGTGGACAGTATTAAAATTTATTATGGCTTTGATTTTATTATGATTTCGATTTGGTAACTAACAACATCGTGTCTTATTGTCTCGATTGAATTATTCTCTACTGTTCAAATGTTATCAATAAAAAAATGGCGAGACAAAATATTTTAAAATAGGCACGATTTTCGGCACTAATTTCACATCAAATTTTACTGCAAAAATCGGCATGAAAAATTTCAAAGCTGCTGGTAAATTGCTCGTGTCATGATAACAAAATCAACAAGAGAGCTTAAACGAATTGAATATGTTAAAAACTCCTTTTTATGTATAACGAATTTATTTTGTTTTCTATGTATAACGAATTTACGTTGTCTTTTATATATAACGAGTTTACGTTGTCTTTTAGATCTATGGCGTTAAATCTATCGATTGCTGGGCAGCTCAATATCAAGATGTATTGAAAAGTGAACAGAAATATGACGTATTACAAATCACCTGATAGATGATACAAAAACATTGGTTCTTTAATTAGAGTGTTCATTTAAAAACTTATATACTGACTTATCAAATTTAGTCATGCAGGTTTTAAGAAAATCTGGTTAATCTACTTACGTGGCATACAAGGCTAGTGATTGAAGTTTCAAAAATCTCTTCGTGCGAGGTAGTAATTCCAAAACATTTTTATGACTTTGAATGAATAACATCTTCATGTAGAAACGTTTCAATAAAATTAACAAGGCATTTGCCATTATAAGTCAGCCTGTCTGATTTTTCTGATAAGAATCTTTGCCTGTTCATGGTCATGAAATGGCAATAAAATGATTTAGTCGTGGAAATTCCCCATAAAATGGTTTAGTCGTGAAATCCCAATAAAATGATTTAGTCGTGGAAATCCCTATGAAATGATTTAGTCGTGGAAATCCCCATAAAATGGTTTAGTCGTAAAAAAGTTTATTCGGTGGTTTGAATAACGTGCATGTATATTTACAATATGTAAATACGGTGTTACAATATTGAGTTCAAATCAACTTCCAAATATCACACATGTTTTCATGATGATTTTTTTTTTTTTTTTAATTACCCGATGTCATGTGTCGTAAAGCAATTTTTTTTTTTTTTTTTTTTTTTTTGCCAGTCGCTTTCTTTAAGGCAAGAAGTCACTACTTGGCAGGAAGCCAAAGAAGAATTAAAACTCCTATTTTACCGAAACGCTACTGATTACACTGAGTGGGTGATACCCGGATTTGAACCCAAGACCTTGTGGTTGGTAGCCAGATGCTCTACCGATTTGGTCGCGTAAAAAGGGAAAGCAAGAGTCCCATTGCCAGTGATCACTATCCGCAAAATCTATGGCTACTTGGTATCATTCTTTTGTAGTACGATGGGCGCTATTTATCCTCACTAAATAATTAAGTGTGGACTTTACTTTAGATTTAAATTTTGAAAGTGTTTTACAAGTTTTGATTTCTTTACCTTTTTCTGCCCGTATTTCAAGTGAGTTTAGATTTAAGAATTTTATAGTATTAGATAGGATTTCAGGAGGTTTGAAATGCAAGCTGCTCTTAAGCTATATGAGGAAGATTTTATTACAAATATACCTTGCATAAAAGTAGGATTCAAAGAATTTAAAGATTTGAAGACTTCAATCAAGAGAAACTCGAGTTTTCTTTGATGTATAGTTTTTGAAGCAGTGAAGTTTAAAGCCTCATCCAAAGGAATTTGTGGGTTATGAAGTATAAAGCGTAAAGCACGTTTGTGCATCAAATTTAAAAGTTTGTTCGCATATTTACTACAGAACATCCAGATAAGGGGGCAATAGTTAAAAACAGAAAATAAATGAATTTCCCAGGTGAGTGGGTTTTTCTTGACTGAGACTGTTACGTATATGATTAAGAGCTCTAGAACTTCGGTTTAATTTTAACTGTTGATGAATTTTGAATAACGTGACTTTCAATTAACTGAGTCCCCCCTGTCATCAATGATTAAACACTCAAATTTTTCAGGATTAGCAACCATGGAGTTGCTGCTAAACCATGTTATAGCTATGTTTGCATCATGTTTAAGCTTTATTAAATTATAGATGGAGCTGTCATACAGGTAGTTGATTCATCAATAATCATTAGTAATTCATTCGCAAATATATTAAACAGAATTGGGCCAAGTATAGAACCTTGTGGGAAACCAATTAGGACTGGTAATTATTTACTGAAAGAGGAGTTAACACAAACACGCATTTTTCTGACGTAAGTAAATAAAAGTTTTATTTGAACCACGAAATTTGTCCCCATATGCCTCTCTCTAGCTTAGCAATAAGCAGATCATGGGGCAATGTCATATGCCTTTGGTAAGTACCGTTAACAAAGCTACAAAGTTATGATTGTCGCTACGCGCATTTTCCCAGTGTTTAAGAAGATTAAACAAAATATATAAAGTGCTGCAGCGTTTTTTAAAGGCACTTAGAAACTTCGAAAGTTTAGTTTCAAGATATTTTACGAGTTGCTTATGAATAAGACGTTCAAAAACCTTTGGAAGAGCTGAAAGCAGAATTATGGGTTTATAGTTCCTGTTATCTGTTGTGCTGCCCTTTTCAAAGGGATTCCTCATAAACAAACCTTTTTTCTAATAATAAGATATTTTTCTGAAATTTTATGGGCTAAATGATGCTAATAGATATAATTAGCAGAAAAAATAGTTTTAAAAAAAAAAAAATCCGTAATGGCGACTTCACAGTGGCGGTTTAGACCCAGATTATCAGAGAAACCGATTGGTTAATAATTTCAAAACCAATTATTAAAATGACATTCATGTCTCATGCTCAATTGTCAACTTTCTGGAAAATCTTTTAGTGCTATCAAAGTTTTGACAGAAATCCCAATAAAAAGATAATAGACACTTAAAGGGCTTAGTTTTTGGTCATAGAATGGACCTTTTAAAACAAGTGTGCAAAAAATGAGAACTAACGGATAAGCGGTTGTGAAATGACAGCTCGACCGGCTATTAAATAAACTGAAAAAGTGTTAAAATTGCTAAAGAAACACAAGGTAAATTTTAAAGAAGACTACTCACAACCTAACGAAAGTAAATGTAATAAATACCACATTGATTTTAAAAGCCTCGAACTTCATATGAAGGTCCTTCCTTTTCAATTGCAGCTTCATCAACCATGCTTTGTTCAACAACAGTTTTACAGGCTATTTTGACTTTATTTGAAATTTTCTCATGGCTTGATTTTGTCATGGGTGGAGGTATGTTCAAATAATCCCATAAATTTTTTAACGGTGTGTATCCGGTCCCAATATTACGGAAACAATACACCGTTCTCACGTTTACTTCCATTGTCTTCATACCCCTGCTTCTTTCATCCTTACTGGTATCTACCTCATGCCACACTATTGACAATTAAATCTTTTGAGTGCCAGCTTCTTTCCCTTATTTGGATTTTCTGCTCTTCTTACTATAAACTTTTTTTACTATTTTGCATAATACAATGCCCTGGGTTACCCTTTCCTCGTTTTCTTTCTTGTTTTTTATCCATTTTCAACACGTAGCTCTCAGTTCACTTTTTAATTAATTATAAAACATTTGGTATTTCAAAGTATATCCATTTAAATAGCTATACTTTGAAATACCAAATGTGTAAACTACAGACCATGGAACTTTCGCATCTTCTTTCAGGCTTAAAACCACTTTGAAAGCTGATTAGAAGGGTAGATGAATAAAACAAATAAAAATAAATAAATTTAAGATAAAGGTATGGTTATCCATATTCCAATTTTTTAATCTTTTTTTTATATTTTGTGAAAACTGCAATTTGATTAGAGGGAATCCACCTTAAGCACAGGGACAATATCAGAGCAAGTTTATTTGGGAAAATCCAGGTTTTTAAATATTCGTTCAAGCATTTGGTCAACGATGGATAAAGTGATGACAATTCCTTGTTAACCATTTGTAAAATGATAACTGGGATATTACCATCTGTCTTCTTATGACGTTAGCTTAGTTCTGTAAAAACATCATGTAAACTTATTTCTCTGAAGGAGAATAGATTAACTATCTTACAGTTATTTCTAATTGTTAGTATACGTGGGTGTTGCTTAAACTTGATAGCAGTTTGAATTGGATCAAGAGTTGATGAAATAAAGTTAGGATTCCATTTAGGGATATTTAGGCCGTCAGTTATAGTATTACAGTAATGATTAAAAATAATTGCAAGCTGTTAGTCAAATTTACTTCACATTTTTCAACAAAAATAATTCTTTCTCCTGAATTAGCTCTATTTGAAAATAAAGGGTTAAAAGTTTTCCAGAATGATTTTGGCGATCTAATGTCAGTAGACTAAGTAAGTAAGTAAGTATTTATTCTGCCACAAACAAATATACATTAGCTATGAAAATTACAAGACAACAGAAAAA
>JAUZNK010010382.1:0-18166 GCA_035046665.1 Euphysa ruthae
ATTATGATATTATGATTACCATAAACAGGCCCATGAGATAGCAATACAATTACAAAGTACGGCACAAAAGTACAATGTATATGTCAATAAAACTTTTTATAAACCACTTGACCTATATCCTGAAAAAAGCAAATGGGTTACAACTAGTAAAGGATCTTGTTTGCAGGGAGTAGGATAATAAGGTAAAAATGAAATTGTTATTGTGAAAGTCATTAAAATAAGAATTAAAGTCGCATTGAATGAATATAACTTAAAAAAAAAAAAGAAAAAAAGGTATATCTTTTGTTTGAAAAATTAGCATAGAAATTTTTAATTTAAATATTTATTTTCGTAATTCCATTTAAATTCTTATTATTTTCATTAAAAATTTTCCTTTATGGTGAACTAATTTTAGTTAATACGATCCCTAAATTTAATACAACATAATTATAAAGTGTTTAATCATTAAAACTACTCATAGAGTATAGTTCTATTACCTAGGCGAGAAAAATTTGATTTGTTTTGCATGGTGATATGGCTCAGTGTCAATTGGATCCGATAAACTTTTAAAAAATTTTCTATTCCCATAATCATGACATCAACAAATAACTCGAATTCAATGCAAATTTAAAAGGAAGACATAATAGCTGATCTGAAAACAGTCTTTTCTATAGCACCATGCCAGAATAATAGAACACATCAAACTCGTTGCAAATTACAATCATCACTGACGCAGTTTCCACCACTAAAGTTAGTGAAAGCATTTAAGGTGCAACAAATTCAGTTGCTGAGATAGATGTTCACGAGTCAAAAGTAGTTTGTTGCATCAATAACTTTGAGTCATACCGATATAACGATTTGAAAGTCAGCAAAATGAAAAATCACTAAAAACAAGCTTAAAACTTTAAAAGAATTGATTTTTTTAAATATAATTGATTAAAATGCTATCAAAAAATCTTCTGCATTGATGGAGAACAGTTCTAATCAACCTTAAGCAACCGATGCCATTGAGAACAAAATAACATTGCATCCATTAAAGTAGATATTATTGAAAATAAAGTGCTAGATGTGTGCATATCATTATTACATATTTAGCATGCAGTCATTAAAAGCAAAAAGCTATTGGAAACGATATTTTTTTTGTTTACATTCAATGCTATACAGCATATCTTGGTCCATAAACACTTTATTTTCTTTCTTTTTTTACTAGAGAAAACTAGGGTATATGTTTGACTGGTATACTTAACCAATTAAAAAAAATTTTTTTTTTGATGACCTACAATGCCAGATTTAAGTGTTCAAATGTCTGACTACCAACCTAAATATTTAATAATAATTAAGACATCTCAAAAGAAAAAGAAAATCTGTTGAGGTTTTTATTGGTATAGAAAGTGTCATTTCATGGGTTACAAGATTCAAATAAGCTGCCTGGCCTTTTAACTGGTAGATCAACAGTAGAATTGTAAACTTGGACGATAACGCTGTCACACTCAAACATAAGCAAGATTCTAATTAAGATATCGTAACACCCTTTCAAAATACTCATTTATGACTTCAACTTAAATTGATTTTAATAATACAACTAATCTTACGAAGAAAATATCATACAAATGTTGAGATTCAATGATACTCCAGGGTGTTAGCTAGTGCAAACAATGTCCACTTGACGGACTCTTCCCAATTCCAAATAAAAACCAATTTCCCAATTACTGTCCAAATAAAGAAATTCTGATTAGATATTATTCCTTTGAATGTCTTCCCTGGACAAGACCGGGATTTCGAAGCAATAAAAATATATCCCAGTCGTGGAAGTCAGATTTTTATGGCTTTTCAGACTCTGAAAATGAGGAAAACGTAAAACGTTGTTTTTTTCTTCAGATGATGATGTTTGTTATGCTCCAACGTCTAAAATATCTAAAGACATCCCTCCCGGTTTTGATATTAAGAAATGGGGATAATGTGCATCCTTTACCAATATTAACAGTCTTTCCAGGAAATGATGTTGAAAAACATGAAATTCCAGTTGGATTTTTAGAATTTGTTATATGTTTATGGCTTTTTACATTTGATTATCATACATATGCCTGGAACAATAACACACATTTACTTGTATTCAATTCTTCCAAAAATTACCTTTGTTATGACTTTATTTCGTATTTTATTTTGTTTTTTTCCTTGTCAGGAATTAATGTTGAAAACCCTGAAAATCCAGTTGGATTTTTAGAAATTGTTGCATGTTTATGATTTTTTACATTTGATTATCATACCTATGCCTGGTACAACAGCACATTTCAATAACACACATTTACTTGTATTAAATTCTTTTAAAATTACCTTTGCTATATCTTTTTTTTTTTTTTCTTTGTTTCGTTTTTTTAAATACGCTCCATCATGTTGTGATGATTTTTTTTGAAAAACCAATGGTATGAACTAAAAAAATGAGCCTCGCTGAACTGGCACACTTTTATATAACAGATGGTTATGAGCAATAGTGTAAAGAGATTTTTTTTTTTTTTTTGTTTTTTGTATTTTTTTTTTTTTTGCTGAAAATGGCCAGTCTTAGCTTATACATTATAATTTTGTGCATAATTGTCTATTGATCGGTCAGTCTGGATTAAAAATAAACAAAATTCCAAACCGAAACTTAAATTACAGCAAAGTGTTTGGTGACACGACGCTCTAAAATAATTGCTAATTTATTAAGATATGAAATCATGTAGAATAATTTTTTTTTGTTAATAAACAAATAAAACCTTACAAAATCGATAAAAAATGAAATTGACCCAACGAAAAATTTTAAGAAACCCTAAAGATTTTTGAAGCAATTATGTAAGTGTTTATTATACACAAAGAACAACTTATAGATTGATGAAAAATCAAAATTCTTTATTCTTCAGGAAAAAATAAATTTAATTATATCCCTATATATGCCCTCCATCTATTTATATTCACATCATAGCCATAACAAGCAAACTAGTAAAATCAAATTATACAACTGTTAAATGAGCTTCCTCTTAAAACTTTTCTTTCCTTTACATAAAATTACCTTCCTCAAAACTAACTTTTTAGGACTTTCTTTTTCTGCAATAAATAATAATAATAAATAATAATAAATAATAATAAATAATAATAATAATAATAATAATTATAAAGTTATTCATTTAACCTAATATAGATGATTTAAGAAGCGCAAATCATTATAAGAATATCGAAGTTATATCATAGGATTTCACTACCAAAATATTAGATTTAACAAAACTTCCACGTAAAACCTTCATCCTTTAAGATACTTAAAAACATAGCCAGACCTTCCTCAAAAAATAAATTTTTTATACAACCTAAGTTCGCTATGATAACGAACAAGATTGGTATTAATAAAATATGAGGGGATGAGAAAATGAAACTAGCTATCAATAGACAAGTTGTTTTATCGTTTACTAAGGTTTCAAAACTATACAATTTTAAAGCAGTCTGAGGCTATTCTATAGAACAGTATTTCAAAAAAAATTCTAGAGCAGCCTGAGGCTATTCTAGAATAGTATTTCAAAAAAATTCTAGAGCAATCTGAGGCTATTATACAGCAGTATTTCAAAAATACCGCGTTTTTGGCCTTCAGCGCAGCCTCCCAAAACCCCTGCTCTGGTAAGACAAATTTCTAGCTAACACCTTGTACTCATATAACCTAAAATGTCAAAATTATATGGAAATGCCATAAAAAATATATAAAATAAAAATTGAAAAAAGTGCAGAGCCCAAGTTGAACAAACTTTAAATCAGAATTTAGAAAATTTTCTTACCATATTCCATTTCAGCTTTTGTCGCCAATAGCCTTTTCTTAATGTCTTCTTCTGTTTCAGTGCCTCTACCTCTTAGCCTTTCTTCCTTAAAGTTAACAAAGAGAAAAATAAAAAAACTACTCTTGCTGACAGCAATTCTTGCAAAATGTTAAGTAGGTGGAAAATTTCAAGTTGTGTTTTGACATTTATAATTAACATTTATCATTGCATTTATATTTCATGGATAAATTGCATGTTTTAACCCTATCTGCGTACTTTTTATCCACTCAGCTTTGGACACAACTGAGTGTTGTTATAGCTTTGAGTTCTGTTTGAAAAAAATACCAAATTCAGAATTAATTCAAAAAAAATTGATTTGAAATATTTTGCTAATTTCAGGCCTCACAAAAACTTTTGTCTAGGAAACTTAGTGGTGATAAAGCATAACATTAATGTAAAACCATGTAATACATACCTGGTGGATAAAAGCTATTGTGGTTTTAGGGAAGATTGTTTAAGGGTGTAAAGTCACTCCCAACACGATTATGATGTTATTTTTAATAAAACTTGCAAACGTGGATACAAGCCAGAAACATAAAGCTGTAGACTTAATGACTAACAGCATGAATAAATCTTTAAAACTGAATAATTTGGATTTCTATTAGAGTTCTTCTGATTGCATTATCATCTTTATTATTTATGTACGAGATGACTCATGATGGTTTTGGGCCAAAATTGCACTATGTCTCAGCAACAATTTTTGATCTTCCAACTTCATAAAAAGATGCACCAAATTTAGTCAGTTTTGGAAGCAAATCAAAAAAAGTATTTTTTTATGCATCTCATAATGTAGGTAGAAATACATTTTGCTTTTTTTAAAATTTAAGAACAAAAAAATATATATTTTATAAGTTTTTTTCATAAAGCAAGCAACCTTAATTGGCATTGACGGTTTCGTAGATAAAACGTATAATTACCCTTTGTAATGACTCTTGAGTTTATAGAATGTTACAGACATACTTTTAATTGCAAAATAACTTTTTTAAATATAGAGAATAAAAAGATTCTTCTTGTATCTTTGTTCACTTTTATGGCTATTTAAATGACTGTTAAAGCATGCATACACATTAATATGTAATAAAGAAACAGTAAAAACCTTTCATATTTTAGAATTAACAAAAAAACCTAAGTTTCTGAATCCCTGCAATTCTTTTTTTCTGTTTTTTTTTAATGCCATAAAAATGAGAAATCTTATACGGAATAATCTGGTTTTGAGCAAGAACAGTACTGATAGACGCAATACAATGATAACAATGATAAAGATGATGAAAACAAAGAATTTTTTCCTGATGAGGTTTTTCAAAGAAAAAATTTTTGGCAGATATATGGAATAAGAAATATCTTTCATGGACCTCTAATTTTATATTACAAAAAAGAAAAAAATAGCAATGGATCCTTAGATTTAAAATAACCTCATTAATATTTGCAACTTTTTTTCCAAATTAAATTAAATTTTTTTATTTACGTGACATTATCAAAATTTTAGAAAAAACTTTAATGAGCAGTTTCTGAGAACTGGTTACGTATGCATGATTTCTGAGAACTAGTCATGTATCTATGTATGGATAAAGAGACACACAGACAAACCTTAATAGGACACTCGCTAATTTTGATTTTTAAAGTGACTGTTTACAGTGATAATAGGATAGAAACAGAAGTAAATTTATTTTTAAAATTAGAAAAATAAATACCATTTCATTTCACATGAAAATAAAATAATATACATATTTTTTAAACCCCTGTTCAGGCAGTCTTTTCAAACCATTCTTTATTTGCTTTAAAAATGTCTTAAAACAGTGTGTATAACGAGATATGACAAGGTAAATCAAAACCATTTTGCATGATTTCATTTCTTTTTTATTGGTTGCAACAAAAAGCAATGATTTGCTAAAAAGGATATGCTGAGACAATTTCAATAAAAAATGCATCTACACATCTAGCAAGCTTTAAAATTAAATGTGATAAAAATCTACCGTTCGAGCACAGATTAATGCAGATTCTATGCCAACAATCTTGTGGTATATTAAGAAACAAAGATATCCTATTTGAATAATAAAACATTCTTTTCCTGAGAAATCCATAGTTTAAAAAAAAAGAAAGGATTTTTGATTATGCTAGGGTATTAGGGAACTTTGAACTCTTAATATTTCTCAACTGTTAATGAAGCAAATATATAAACTGGATTTTTTTTAGGCTTTATAACAACCAAGATCAAATTCACCCACCTCACTAGTTAAAGCCCAGAGAAATTTATGCCCTGCAACTTAAACTCGTTCTTTATTGCTACTAAGAAATCATAGAATAAAAAAATAAAAATGAAATCTTGAAAAATTAAAATCATTTAACAATGCCATTTTAAAGTGGTTACTAAAGTCGTTACTTTTTTATTTTTATGTAGAGGTTCTTATCCTTGAAATTTTTGTTTCATCAAAATAACATATATCAGGATGAAATACACTGTTCTATCATTAGAACAGAAATTTCACCGGAAATATATTAGTGGTAAATATTTAAGTGAAGAACCTAAATACCGTTGTTAGAAACATATTGATCAAAGAAATGAACCATATTATTAATTCATATTCAAATTTTATGATTCGATAAGAGAAAAAGTTTTGTGAGTTTTTGATGTTTTATTTGCTATTTAGACTTGTTGGAATTTTTCACCCAAAAAAACTTATTCCAGCCATAGCCGATAAGCTGATATTCCAGCCATAGTCGATAAGCTGATATTCCAGCCTTAGCCGATAAGCTGATAAAGCTCAAGACGAAATAAATATTGACTATATCTGGGGAAAATAAAACTGATGCAAAACTCTCTCAATCAGATATCAACATTTTGGGTATTAAATTTAAATACAAAACTATAGCTGCCATTATTTTAATCAACATATAAATTTAATTCATAGGTAATTTTCATAAAACAAACTTTTTATTTCAGAGTTTCATTCATTACTTGATTATTTCTCTACTTCAATCAAATTTGTTTCTAAATTCATCAAGAGCCTCAAAAAAGAACCTGCTTATACCACATTAGATATGCAACAATATTAGTTTTCATTAGCGCTAAAGGGGTGAATTGTTAATTTAATTTACTCACCAGAATTTCTAGATTAGGTGGTTTAATGAAGATCATGACACAATCAAGGTCGGTTTTCTTAACAATTATAACTCCCTAAATTTAAAAAAAAAAAAAAAAAAAAACGAGGATTAGTAGAATATCAGAAATATTAAAGGAAGCATATAAATTTCTTGCAAGAAAGTTAACCAAGAAGCTAGACTTAACTAACTCATGAAACACCCGATACAGCAAATAATTGATTAAGTCCCCACACCCAAATAAGCCTACTCTAAAATAAGTCCCACCTTTTGATTTTCTTTAGAAAAAAAATCCCCCACACCAAAACAAGTTGCTAAGCAAAAAAAAATGTTCCTACCTATACTATATTTTCATATCAGGATAGAAGAACTTATAACTAGCCATCGTTTATTGAAGAAATAATTTATTAGTTCTGTGTCCTAAAATTCTTATTTTGAAAAATAAGCCCCAAGATTTTATTTGATTCTTTCCAAAAATCTTTATGCTGCGACCTCTATAATCTTTTAAATACAAGCACAATTTTGCGTTAAAAAAAGTAACAAAGAATTTTTAAGAGTTGAAAATCACAATTTTTGGTATAATTGAGCATTTTCTGATAATGCCTGTCACTATTATCTATTATGTTCAAACAGTTTCGGGAAAAACCAACTATCAAGAAAAATTGGTAGAAGGACATAAATGAATTAATATTATCTATTACTTTTATCTTTGAGAGTTACATCTTTAAAAAATGACGCTTTAGCAAACTAAAAGGCCTGCTGTTAATTAAAAATCAGTTTCAATAAATAACCTTATTGGTTAAATGATGTCTTTTATGATCTTAATGGCTTTATTGAAAGTCCAAAAGGTAAAGCTTTTGGCATGTATGTATATATTGAATAACTTTGACAGAGAGAATTAATTTTTTTAGTGTATCCTTTATTGCTTTTTGTCCATCGCCTTTGTTGGCAGTGCAGCACACATGACAGCAATCACATTTTTCACTCTTTCTTTGGACTGGGATTTCATTTTGTTGCTTTGGTGCAGGTACTTCATGTCCTAGAGTCAACAAAATTTTTTGTCTTACTACAAAATTCAGACCATTCATGCTTATTCACAAGCCACCTCACAAGTGATATCAATAGCCTGTTAAAGGGATTGCTGTGTCTTTTCAGACTTCCAACAACATCCATACCAGTCACAAGTGACTTTAAAATTGCCTCTGGTCCTTACATGTAGTGCAAACCTCCATCTTCTACGGCTTTCCAGCATATCGGAAGCAGCGTTATATGTATAGCATATTTGCATCGTTTATCGATTTAAACAGCATCCCGTATTTGGCAGACTTGCTAAGATCAAAAATCAATCTGAGTTCTCATTGGGTATAAAGTCTCGTCTAGCAATAGATATTCTTCTAGGACCATACAATTCGTACATTTTCATTCAGATTTAAATGCTGAAAAACAATCTTTACACCACACTTTGTCTTTTGTATTTTCATCCTCGAATGTCAGGTGTCTCAAAATGAAAAATAATCGGTTCCTTGATATTGTAGCACTAAATATTGGTGGATCGTACTTGTCATGAAACAGGTTTTGTATGTTGACTGAATTCAGTTGATAAAGCCCACGCTAGTAACAAAATTCAATAAAAGCTGCCAATTCAACAGTGGCTCTCTCTGTCATATATAAGTTTCTGATTGAAATCTACAGGTAGCTTTTCAATGAACTTCTATACTTTTGAGTTGCTGCTTTCCACAACACTGTTATCAATCATTTCCGTTGTGATGAAAAGTTCAAATACTTGCCTTTCAGAAGTGACATTCTTTGCAATTTGGCATAACACAATTGGTTATGTATTAGCACTGTTTTACTGCCCTCTGCCAGCAATGGTACCAATTTCTCTTTTTTTGGTATAGGAAATGCATCATAGTTGTCTAAGCTCAATGCTGTCTCTATGCTATGTACTGCATGGTTTTTCGTTAGCAGCCACTCCATTCTGTTTGCTTTTTCATCATTCAAATTCTTCTCTGCGTCAATCTCTACATATCCATCACCTATTTCATTCCTGCCATCACTACCATGTAAGTCATCTAAATCAGCTTCAAAATCACATTAGTCTCCTTCAATAAAACTGAGCATTTCTTGTACTGCATCTTCAAAATCACTTTAGTCTTCTTCAACAAACTTGAGCATTTCTTGTGCAACATACTCAGCTGATATAGTTTTTTTCCTCTTATTATGTTGAAATTTCAACTTTCTTTTCGGTACCATGTCTCAGCTCCCTTTGAACGAAATGATTTATTTCAACTGAAATAAACAAAATCATAACTAGACTGTGAAGAGATAATTGCTACAGTTTTACTGAGCAATTGCTCAGAAAAGGAAAAAAATAAGGAAAAAACATATCAAGTAGCAAGTTGACAGCATATGAAAAATAGACAAATTTTTGTTTTTACTTTTTTTTTAAATAACTATGCTTCTTTAAAGTTCCTATTTTAATGTTGTTGTTTTTTTTGTTACAAAAGTATTGCACAGTGTTTAAAGTCTACTTAAAAGATCAACTACAACTAGAATATAAATATAAATAATATAAAAATTTACATATATGGTTGGAAGTTTCTAAATATGTTAGTTTTTTCTATATTCAATTTTATTATTAAGAATCCGAGTTACTAAGGTTATCATAACTAACATTACCTTAAACATATAAAAGTAAAATAAATGAAACCCAGTAAATTATGCATCAAAATATAAAGTATATGAAAATAACAAAGAATTCTCCAGTACAAATAACCTTGCTCATTTATCTTTATTCTTTATCCATGATTTTTTCGGTGGATTTCATCACATGGCTTCTGCCATTCAAGTATTTTAGACTTCTAGAATGAGTATTGTTTTTTTTTTGTATTTTTTTTTTTTTTTTGTTTTTTGTGAG
This sequence comes from Euphysa ruthae, assembly GCA_035046665.1. Taxonomy (NCBI): domain Eukaryota; kingdom Metazoa; phylum Cnidaria; class Hydrozoa; order Anthoathecata; family Corymorphidae; genus Euphysa; species Euphysa ruthae. The sequence goes on from JAUZNK010010382.1 coordinate 9,832, forward strand.
TCATCATTTAAATCAATTGTTGATATTTTTAGGACAAAAATAATTTAAAAACAACCGTTTTGCCATTTTCTTATTTATGTTCTATATACTTTGGTTCTAATAAAAAGGTTAATTTTGGGAATTATGACAATTGCTCCACATCGCAGACTTTAATGAGACATAATCGATCATATTGGTTGCGTATAATACAGAACGTGGACAGTCTTATATTTGAATTCGGTAAACTGCTCAACAAGAATTATAATATAAATGGTAAATTTAATGTTTTGTTCAAAAATTCAAAAAGCGTTATCAAATATTATAAAAAATAACTACATGAATTAAAATTATAACTTAAAAAATAATGTTTGAACGATGTCGTACTCTACAAAGAAGTCCAGCATATGTTGCACGCTCGTACAGCTATTTTTTTGAGCCTTGGAGACCACCCTTTAAGTAAATACAACATCTTGTTTTGGTTTCAATATACTCAACAATTGTCATGGGCTCTTGCTGGGGAATATCAATGAACACATGGAACACAAATGGTGAAAAACAAGTAATTATAACCCCCCAACAGCTTTAATGCTAATCTAGGATATTTTTTCCCAAGAACCCACCAATAACTTTAATGCTAATCTAGGATATTTTTTGGATGGCTATCGCTGCCCAAAAAAAATGCTAGCTTGGCCTCTGGACCAAAATATTCCAAAAATTTTGATCAAAAAGCCAATAGAAAATAATAAGTCACAAATTTTAAAAAGTTTTACATAATTTTTGAAAAAATTACAGTAAATTTAGTAAAAACATGGTCAAATAGCATCCCCTCCACCCAATACCCACCCCCACTCACCCTGGCATGAATAGGGTTAAATAAGTGCTACTAGCCTTATACAAAATACATAAAAATGCTGTTATAAAAATAGATGAAGACCACATTTTTAGGTCCTATGATCATTTTTAGAGATATTTCTGCAAAGTGCTGATCTGGTTATGACCTAAGAAACAGACTTGAGTGGCATTACTTTGACCACCAAAACACCATTAATTTCCAACCAAAGATACACAAAATATACCTGTGAATCAATATCCATGATGCACACTCTACCACTGTCTAACACATTCTGCACAGCTTGCTTACTAAAATAAATATTTATTTGTAAAACAAATTAAAATTCCTTATATATCACAAAATTGATCGATCAATGACAAAAGAATATATAAACCATATTTTAAAATTTTAAGATTTTTTAAATAGCTAAAAATGAGTGAAAATAAGAATTTGTATTTTTTTGTTCTGAAAAAAATTGTTAGGGATTAAACTTGCATAACAGTATTCTGAAAAACACAAAAAACCTCAAATAGCCAAATATTTGTTCTTTATATGTCATCAATCACACCATATATAATTAATTAAATATTATATATACTAAGTTTTATATACCAAGTGTTTTTATAAAAAATATGCTGCTGAAAAATATACCAAAGGAAAAGCATACATCCGTTTATTAATCATTTGAATAAATTTTTCGTACAGAATCGTTTGGTGATAAAAGGAGTTCACAGTTTTTTTTAAATAGTTTCAACATTTCCACAACATTTTCTAGTGCCATTATAATGTCCAGTGTAAATAAATAATGTTTATTCATCTATTTTTTTTTTATAAGAGTTAAGCAAATCAGAGCAAATCATAAAATTATTTTAGTTTTTAGAGTTTAATAGAGTGAAATCTTCTTACAGTGAACGCTTAATAATAATCTTTAATAAAAAACTGCAGAAACAAATAATAGGATGCTTATGAAAATAAAATATTTCGGTAAAAAAAAGTGGAATTTTTTTAGATTTACAATGAATTTTTCTTCTCCCTCCTTCCTACCTAATTATTTGCTACCCCATTAAAAAAGGATTATGCCTAAAATTTTAAATAAAATCAAAAATTATGAAAAACATGTAATTTTTTTTATTTAATTTTTCAGAGCCTTAAAAGAGAAGGGATACTTTATATTTCAATGATAGGGAGTGGATATGCAAAAATGATTTTTACACATGTTCATGTAAATAAAATGATGTCGTAAAGAGCCTCTTCACTTCAAAAAATAATTTATTTTCTCAAGGTTAGATCTAGAGATCTAACCTTGAGAAATATTTTCAAAAAAATATGAAATTTTGTTTTAAAAATCCTTGCCAAGCATTAAAGTTCTTGAATAAAAAAAAAAGACCTGGAGCTTTTTCAATTTAAAAGCAATTGGCAAATTTTCAGGATTTTTCATTGTGCGATTACAGAGAGAAGCAGAAGGATGCACACATGCAAACATGGAAATGAAATTTTTTTTCTTGCTTGAACAACAACCAGTTTAATTTTTGTAACAACAATTGCATAATATGGAAAATACCAGTTTAGTGTCTGGAAAGAAAAGTTTACTCAGTTAGGAGATGGTTACTAGCCTTGGGTGGCAAGTCTCCTAGTGTATGGCCCCACAGTAAAAGGACTGTTATTATAACACTGATAATACTTGGTGCAGACTTTAATTATTAACAAGGATAACGGTGATAATGATAGAAATGATGATGGCAAAGATGATGGTGGTGATGATACTGGGGATACTGTTATTAACTAGTTTAATAACTAGTATAATGAGATCATTGGAAATAATTATATTTCAACATACTATGTAGGAATGGTTGGAATTCTCTTGGAACCTTTACAAAAATTTTATCAAACATCTGAGCTTAATCTACTGAGTTCATTAAATTTGGGACACAATTCCATTTACCCTGCTGATATCATCAACGAGTCAACATACCTTGTTCCATAAGTGTTCCCACCAAAATCTGCATGTTCTAAAAATTCACCTGCTTCTATTTCTTTGTTTATTTGATCAATAGTTGTATAGTGATAGTCTAAATAAAATAACAAACTGATCATCTTATCTGAATAAAATTACAAAATACAAATTACAAATACAAAAATATCTTTAACAAACTTTTAGCTGTATAACTCGGACAAACCATAAATTTTAGTAAAAAAAAATTTGGGTCAACAATTTTTGAGATAGGTTATCCTCCATGCTTTCTCTTGCAATCCCTGGCAATTTTTAATAAAAAATTGCTTGTCCTGCTTATTTTAGTAACAAGCGGACTCTTCTATGTTGACAAATTTAGAATCGTTAACCAAAAAAAAATAATACATAAATCAAATCTACTCAATCATCATTATCATTGTCATCGCCATCCGCAATCGCCACCATCACTATCACCACCACCATCACCACCAAAGTTTTAAAGCATATAATAAGCCCAAAAAACGTAAAATTGCAGACGTAACAAAATAACCATAATTAATCTTTTATATTCCATTATATATAATTCAGCAGATTAACAAAATTCCTTAAGAAAAAGGAAAAAATTTGTATTTTAGAGCCAAATTTTATCTGTTTTGAGACAAAATACTTAATAAAGTATTTAAAATAGCCTTCAAAAAAAGTAATCGAGAAAAACACTTAATAACACCACCAAATATAAGTCAATCAAAATATAGTTCTTTAAAAAAATTGAAAATTGTCATTGTTGGAACAATTTGGGGAAAAATGGAGGTTTTGTACTGAATAAAAAAAAAACAAATCAGCCTTCTTTAATTTCTGTGAAATTTCATCTTTTTAAGAAAATAATCAAAATAAACCACTCAAGCGGTGAAATATTTTCACCTATTTAACTAGCAATAAAAACAATGGACACCAAGATTACTTGTAAAATATAAGATTAAAATGAATAAAAAAGTAATATGGTAAGTAATAAGTATTTAAAAATGGATCTTGTAATAAGCTTGACTCTCTATGATCTCCTATTAAGCTAAATGAATAAATTTCTAAAATAAAAAATTAAAATTCACTATATAAACAAAGGTAACCAAAGTATTAACCCTTTCAGGTTATTATGCTCTATATACTTGGGCATAAATCAATTTCCATCGCAGTTAACATTTATTATCATTTACTTTTGCAACAGAAATTTCAAGGAAAATCAGTACTGTAAGAATTAAGTCTCAACTTGCAAGTATTTGTGGTACGTGAGTCTAATCATTTAATGAAATGTTTGAATACAAACCACAATATTACATGATTACTATACTGAAATAAATTAAAGACAACCTTCTGAAAAAGGAAGGGAGCAACATAATCTTTATTTGAATAAACTCATAGAAAGTCATTTTATGTAATTACTTAAGGCTACATTATGAAACATATGTGAAATTATAAACCACAATCTTACACAGAATCAAGATTGAGATACCATATTGAGATATGAAATACATTTAATTAATGCCCTCTTAGGTAATTTTGCTCATATAATCATTTTATTAAATATTTTGTTTTCATATGAGTGGAATAAGTACATAGAAAAATTTACTAACCTAAGCCTTCAACTTCACCTGGTCGAGGTAACCGAGTTGTATCTTAAATATAACGTCCAACAGTCAAATAAAAACAATATTATTAAAACTTATGTTTACCAACTTATATTTATATGTCTAAAAGTTTCTTAACCTAACTCTCCCTAGGTTCCTTCATGCGCATTAAACATAGGGATAAAAATATCCCCACCCACTTTAAAATTTGGAACAAAAAGAGATATGATGATCCTTTTGAAAATCCTTACCATAGTCTAAAAATATAAAGATATTAAATAAAAAATAATCTTTAAAATTTTTAAATAAAGAAAAATGTCAAAAGATCAAAATAACAGTTCAAAAAATGGTCAACATGATAGAGGTTTTTATTAAGGTTTTGCTGAGAAATTGATGCGAGCAAAGATTTAGTAGGGATTTTTCATGATCATTTGCAATTTCCATAAATTGTTCTGATCATTTGATCATTAAAAATAACACTAAATAACTTTTTGAAACATTTTTTAACCTTTTGTAATTATTCTAGTTTTAGTATAGAAAAACCTGTCATGAACCTCAGGGATTTTCCCCCTTGCAGAAACTGAGATTATCTAACGAAGGACGTAGAATTATAAAATTTTAAAGGCTAACCCAGAGTTTACAGACTGGGAGATTTTCAAGATTTTCCTGTGAAATGTTGAGTGAGGAAATTTAAATCAGTGACTTTTCATTCACAGCTGAAATACTTACGGGAAACACTGAAACCAAACTTGTCAGGGAATTCTGTCATTAACTTTCTGATTAATGTAGATTTACCACAACCACTAGGTCCTGAAAGCACTATAGGTCGCAGCACTGATGACATCTTTTTAGCTATGATTAAAGAAATTAAAGCATTATTACTTTAACATATTCCGTGGTTTGATAGTGCCATATATCAATATTGTAATTTTAATGTACTAATAGATAATAGAAAAAGTTGTTACAGAACAAACAATATATTGTATCTTCAATTGCTGAAGCTTGCCAATCTTTTGAAAAACAATAGTAGGAAATAAATTTTTCCAAAATCCGTGTTCAATTTTACTCAAATTTATCTAAAATTTACAGTAAATTGTGTATCCTCTGATAGGGATTTTATTGAAAAAGTTAAAACGTGTCCTTGATGATGGGGCCAGCATTCAGATAAGTCCCACGATCTTAACTAATGATAATTTGTATTAAGACCAGATTTTTTGCTTAATCTTGTTTAACTCTATATAACTGAGATGCAAATCATAACAAATAAAAATAAAAAATTGTTTAAACATTTAAAAAATAAAAAAATCATACAAGGATTTCTTTGTTAACAAAACCTGCAACCTCTCTTCTCAACCCTCTCCCTCTGCCGCCCCTCTTTGAATGATTAAACAATCTCTTTCCTCCAAAAAGAACCTTCTTAAAGGTTTTTAAATACATAATCAAGGAGGAACTCTACAACAAATAGTAATATAACTGATAAATTTTTGCGTATATGCTAAGGGAGTACTTGTTTATTTAAATATTTATGTTATGAAATACTATTCATACATTGATTGGGCAATACTTGGATAAGATCTTGCCGTTGAGAGTCAGATATGTTACCAACTGAGCTAACAGTAAAGAATGGTCGTTATGGTTAACCAAATTGTAATAAGTTGAGACTCCCATGCTGAGAAACAACAGATTGATATAAAGTTAACGTGTTTCAAAGTAGTCACGCTATATTTCATAAAAAATAAGACAAACCCACAAGAAGTATTAGATACATTCATATTATATCATAACAAACCTTATTACAAGCATCAAAAAAGTACAGTTTATTACATAAAGTCCTTCAAAAAACTATTTTGTAATATGTTTCTCTCAAGAATTATATACTTATTTCTATTATTTTTTCTTATCTGATAAGACAAAATAAACTCTATACAATGATACCAATACTATGAACCTCAAATAATAAGAAGAAAATAGCAGTTAGAAAAACAGGAATTTTGTAAAACAATAGTACATAACACACACTATTGTTTGCACAAACTAAGACACCATTGGAGAGCATAATTAAACTATCAAATGCCTTAAACAAGATTAATAAAGTACAATATCTGCACTGCAAAGTAAGGATTAGTTTTGAAAAAAGTGTGTTAAGAAACAGGTTTTCCTTGAAAAAATAATAATTCTTTTACAAGTAGCTTGTTCCTTACCAATATCTAATTTATCTTAAATATTCAGTAAGATATAACTTTTAAGATAAACAACTTAAACTTTTTAAAACATCAAGGAAAAGTGTTGATTATTAAAATGAATTTGCAGAAACCCAATAAAATTCTTCAAAAAAACCCCTTAAATTGGGTCACCATTGGGAAATAGATGTGCCCAAATAAATTAAGGATAAATTTTATGGTTTCTTTAATTTATGTGAAATTTGAAAAATACTCATAAGGGTAATCTTAAAAAAATTGGAAAAACATAAAATTATATTTAAAAAATTACTTCTTAGAAACCACAAATTTTAGTAGGTTTAAATAAACTAAAAGATGTTAATTTTTCTTAAAATAAAAATTCAAAGAAATTGACAGACAACATGAAAATCATAGCAAACTGTGCTTTAAAAATGATTATCACTAAAGTCTGCTAAGTGAAAACTCAGAGTTTACAGCAGGCAGTATCATATCCAGAGTTGGTTTGAGCACACCTGTTTTGCTTGAGTTTGGGCACAAAAGAAATTTAAAAATATTGATATTGTGGATAATGCTGTTATAATGTAGAAATTTAGTAGCCTCAAATATTTAGATAAACTAATCAATATCATATATCAATGCTCAGTATTGGAAAAAAAGTATTCACAACAAGTGGCCATATATGGGTCATAGCATTTTAGTTGTATAGTTTCAATTTTTCTAAATTAGTCCCTTTCTACAAAGGCTAAAAGTCACTATGAAGCAGAAAGTTAAAACAAGAGATAAAGTAAAGAAGATCTTACACAAACTGAGAAAGATATTGATTGACATTATATTTAAAGAAATGAAAATCATAATCTGAAAGAAAGCAATTAGAAGGCTGAGTTCCACAAGTTTTTGTGAAATTTAGTGACGTGTATCACTAAAACACGAGTAGCAAATGAAAACCTTGTGGTCCTTGAGAAAGTCTTAAGTGAAGGTTTAAATTCTTTCAAATCATCAGAACATTGCCCATAGAAATACTTAAAGAACAATGACAATAAGGCTACCTTTCTGCAATAAAAAAGTGACTGGAGATTGGAAACAAGATCATGGTTGAGTATATGTTTCTGAATTCAGTCAAGAAGATGTAGACATACATCAGAGACTCCTGCCCAAAGATGGCAGAAATATTCAAAACATGGTCAAGATACTACGTTTCAAGATCAAGGGTTTTAAAAATGAGAGACTTTCATTAAGATTTTTTTTTTTTGAAAATTCAAGACATATCATTTATACAAGATGCTTTGAATTACATAAGGCGCAACAATAGACATATACTATTAAAAAGATTTAAAAAAATAGCAAAAGCGTATAAAAGAATAACACATATTTTTACTATTACTTTAATGAAAATATTATGTTTTCATTTTTGTCAAAACAATGTCTTGAATCTGATGCAGATTGTGTGTAATTTTTTATTTTTGCTTATAAATTCTTCAAAGGTTATTTTTTGTCTGCTTTGAGACTTGAAGTAGGAGGAGGAGATAGATTTTTGTTTAAGGTTCAGAAAATCTGTTATAAAAATGAGCTTGATGTCGATAGAATACAATTACTGAGAATAAATTTGTGTAAAACTTTTTCTTTTTCTATCTAATTAAAAAATATTTACCAGCTTTTAAGAACATATCAAGCTTAAACAGTAAATTAAAAACTTCCTTTAGCTAACCATACATGTAAAATATCAAAAGTATTTTTGAACTGGAGAAGCAATATAATGTTTTTTAATGTAATA